>JBBPCZ010000034.1:21970520-21996423 GCA_037974445.1 Brycinus macrolepidotus
TCTCAGGAGCTGAATTTAAGAAGTGGGAGAAAATGGTCAGAATCTCAGACTGATGTTAAACTGAGTTCAGTTCTGTTTAGGAGAAACTGGACAGAGAAGATCTTACTCTGAATTTTCCTTTCCTCTTGGGAAGTTCTGCTCTATTTCTGCTTCATCTCTAAACTCAGTTTAAGTTACAGGACAAAAGGTGTGGAAGTGATGAAGATCTGCAACCTGAGCTGAGCTGAGCATCAGGTTTCGGTCCGGGTTCGAGCTGATTTGACTGATTTTTATCAGCCTGCAGGATCTCACATTTTTTTTTAAATTTTCTTTCTGCCTAGAGAGGATGGAGATGCAGTTCTACCACCCAGGCTTCTTCTGAAGCATCCTTTGATTTTTTTGGGTAATTTGGAAATTTTAATATGGATCCATACATCAGGACACCTAATACAGCACCAGTCAACACCTGTCCAACACCTGCCTGCAAAGTTTCTGACCTTGTTTACACCTACTCATATCATGTGACCTGTATCTAGATCGTACCTTGATCAGATTTTAGTCTACATGTGTTTACACTTGTGGACCCCATCACTATTGACGCTTTTCCACAAGGAACCGTGCCGTACCGTGAACAAATGTTTGTCTATTACAAATGAAGCGACCCGAACCTGAGCCGAACCCGAGCTGCTTGACGGCAGGGCCGAAAGTGGGCCGCAGCCGAACTGCTTTCTGATTTGTCGAAATGTTGTCATAACAACAGACAAACTTGGAAAGAGGCCATTGTTTTTTACTGTCTGCACATAAAAAACAACAATGGCCGTAAACTGTGGAGAGAATTGAGTCAGAAACTCCGTTACCGGACTGAGATACACTGGAACATCAAAACCTGTTACAACTTCAGTACCATCACAGTACAGTTTAGATACAGAATGGTTCCTGTAGACCTGTGGAAAAGGGCCTAATGTGGTGAATATGCAAATCAGCTTGTATAAAACAGCCAATCGCCTGCACCGATCCTCATTTCCCTATAGAAAAGTCCAGGTTTTAACAACATTTTTAGCAACTAAGATTTTTCCAGAGACCCCCAAAAACTGAGGTTTTCAATGATTCTCAGACCCCCCCCCCAAAAAAAAATCTGACAAGCAATTTAAATGGTTGAAATTGTTTTAAGTTTATGAGTCAAGTTCTTTGATTTTTGCAGACGAACTAAATAGAGCTTTAAATAAAACATACATGTAATAAAGTCCCCCGGCGGAAATACCAAAGTTCTGGTGGAAAATATGCCTCCCCCCCCCCCCGCCCCCCAGAATCCTACAGATCTGATTCTGTTCAGTTATGGAACTTAAGTGGAGGGATATCATCCAAAACAAATGTGTGAAATGTTGATATTTCTTATATTTTTTATACAGCTGAAACGGACTTTTATGTTTGGTATAAATTTGACCCCATTCAGTGTTTGTCTCTTAATAAATAATTTACATTTTCTTTGCTTCATATTGTCTGACTTTTCCTAATTTAATGGGGACAAACTGGGTAAATACGAAATGAGCATGATGACGTGTTTTCAGTGTCCTGTGAACATTTTGTATGCATCAGTGTTCTTTGGGATCAGTTTAAACATTGAATTTAAAATTGAATGGGATCAAATTGACCCCAAACCATAAAGGAAGGGTACAAAAGAGAAGACTGTCCTGCAGTGACTTTATTTTTCTCTCCTCCTGTTCAACAGGCCTGACTTCGCGCTTCAGTCCCTGGTGAAATCTCCCTCCAGATTGTCTGTAAGGCTTTTACCGCTCCCGACGCACCTGACGCCACTCATCAGCTCATTAAAACCCTTCTGCGAGTCTGAAACCAGCATATCGGAGACGCTGCAGTGTGGAAGGCGAGGCTACGCCAGGAAGCGCCAGGCTGGGTAGGCCATTTGTTTTCAAGTTCAAAAGCACTGCATGAGACTAAAACGAATTTGAGCACTGAAGTGTGGCTGTCGGGTCGATTTAGACATTTACACTACAGGACCCCCCCTCAAATTAAAAAAATAAATAAATAAAGTGGCCACTTATAGTCACGCGTGAACACACCACAGCACACAGTGTGAAATTCTTTCTCTGCATTTAACTCATTCACCAAGTGAAGCAGGGGGCTGCCACCAATGAGGGGCGCCCGGGGAGCAGTGTGTGGGGACGGTCTCTTGCTCAAGGGTACCTCAGTGGTGCCACTAACAGTCTAGGGATTCGAACCCATGACCTTCTGATCTCAGGGCGAACTCCCTAACCACTAGGCCACAGGCTGCCCCAATAAACAATTTGCTGCTTTTTCAACATTTAATACAAGAAAACATGTGAAATACTTAAATGTAACTGACTGGTTTTCAATGTTTTATAGTCTTTAGTAACATTATTTTCACACAAAGACTCAAACTGTTGGTTTTGAAGAGACACATCAGGTCTGTCTGGAATTCTGGAATTCACTTTGTGTTGATCATGTAAAAAAAAAAAAAAAACCCAGTATCTTTCAGTTCTTTAACATCACACAGTTCCTTCTGGATCACTGGACAAAATTTAATTCTTCAACAGGATAATGATCCCAGGCTTATTTTGATGAAACTCGTACAGAAACTTTCATAGCCATTAAACCTCACTTACGGTGAATATTGTTACACTTCAAAACCAGTCAGTTACATTTGTTTCTAATGTTTTCTTGTAATAAAGGTTCAACAGAGCAGTGTATGGTTTATTTTTTTTTTAAAAATCCAAACTTCTGGCCTGTAGTGCAAGTCCTTAAAAATATCCGCTGGTTACCTGCTCTCGTTAAAGAACGCTCCTTCTGCAGATGGAAGGCGCTATTCTGGAGCACTGCGGCGAGAGATCGCAGTGGGAGACGTGATATTGCACTGGAAAGCTGCCATGTCCGACCTCGCTGCTCTGAGAAAGATTGCTTCTTGATAGCTACTTTGGCTGAACGGCCGCCAGAAGCCCGGCCCTGCTGTTCCCTGCGCTCCCGCCGCTGCCGGAGGACGAAAGAGAGTAAGTGCTGTTTGCGTTCCTTCACTGAAGGGCTGGAGAGACCGAGCAACATCAACCACTATGACCAGAGCTGACCCTCCGAGGAGGCTGTAACGATCCGGAAGTCTGATTAAATCTTTCATTTTCCAGTTTAGCTGTTCCAGGGACTGGACAGGCTGGAATTATCTGGGGGCCACAAGTCTTGGTCAGCTTTTCTTTCAGGTTTTATCAGAGACAGGCTAGAATTTGCCACCAGTGGAGAACCTCTTCTTGTCAGTTTGTCACACTTGGTTATGGCTTAGAACTGAAAAACTGTTATTCTATTGTTCTACAGTCCGTCAAGAAAATGATATGGAATATCTTTACTGTCTGTCAGTCTATGTACCCACTCATCTATCTACCTACAAATTAATCTATCTGTATACCTTCACTATCTGTCAGTCTGTTTATCTATCTACTTGGCTCTCTACCAACCTTTCTGTCAGTCTGTCTGTCCACTTATCTGTCTACCTACCTATCTGTAGATCTTCACTGTTTGTCTATCTACCTAATTGTCTGTCTGTCTATATATCTATCTTCACTGTTGCCTTGTCTGTCTTCCTACCTATCTGTTTACCAGCCTACCAGTCTGTTCATCTATCCATCCATCCACCCATCTTCCATCATTAATTACTACCACTTGTACCTACAATCAATTATCTAGCTTGCTGTTTGCAACAAAAGTGACACTCATGATTAATAATGTATTTATTATAATAATCCAAATGAATGAGTCATTAGGGGGTGGTGGGGAGCTACAGGAGGGGCTGGGCTTGAGAGCGATGGCCACAGCTGTATATTATATTTATCTTCAACATTCAGCTTCATGATCATCACGAGTGTCTTCTCTGGTCTGAGGAGCAGCTTTTAAATAACGATGGGCACTTTTCAAAACTTAAACTGAATCTGTTTCGGGCCTGAAGGAGCTTTAAACACCGAAAGAGTGCTGATGAGAGCTGACATCACATATTTTTGCCAATACTTGCATTTCCTCTGAATAAAACTGCTTAGACGTGAAAATGGTCAATTATAGCAAACTGATGGTATAAAACCATGCAAATGATATAAAAGTGTAGAGCAGCTCAGCGTTCCGTCCGAATGGATGTGAAACCCAGTGAATGCGACGTTGAATCGCATTATCTGCGCTCAGCTGCATCACACTGCAGATCAGATGATGAACAGTGACGTTAGAATCAGTCACAACCAGATTCAACGTCTGATCTCGACATTAATGTGGAGCATGAGGACGTCTGACAACACGAGACCAAAGAACGTTAATATAAGAACGATGATTTAAGATGTTTGGGCGAGAGAGAGTGAGTGAAAGAGAGAGAGGGAGGGAGAGACAGAAACAGATAGAGAAAGTGAGTGGTAAAGAGAGGGAGAGGGAGCGAGGGAAAGGGTGGAAGATAGAAAATGAAACAGAAAAGAAAAAAGATTGCGAGGAAAAGAGAGAAGGAATGAGAGAAAAGGATAAAGAGAAACAAAGAGTAACAGAAAAAGAAATGAAAGTGCAATAGAGAGATAGATGCAGAGACAGAAAACGATAGAACGATACAGAAAGAGAGAGGAGAGGAAAAGGGATAAAAAGGAATGAGAGAGGGATGGAAAGAACGAGAACGTCAGAGTGCAACTGAAAAAGACAACAACATAGAAAAAGACAACAACAGAACGAACGGGATGGAGGGAGAGAAAAAGACAGAGGCTGGGAGAGAGAGGAGGAGAGAAAGAAAAACATAAGGGATTAGAGAGAGAAAAAGAATGAGAGAAAAAAGAGACTGCGTGATAGAAAGAAGGGGAGAGAGAGATACAGCGAGACAAAGAGACAGAAAGTAAGAGAAATAAGACGAGAGAAAGAGAGAGAGGAGAGAAAGATAGTGAAACGTGATGAAAAGAGAGAACAAGTAAGAGAAAAAGAGAGAGACTGGATGATGGAAAGAAGGTGAGAGAGATGTAGAGAAAGAAAATGATAGAATAGGAAGAGAGGAAAAATGGGGAGATTGCATAACAGAAAGATGAGAGAAAGAGAAAAACAAGAGGAGAAGAAGAAGAAGGAGACTGCATGATAAAAAGAAGACGTGAGAAACAGAGGGGAAGAGAGAAAGATAGACAGATGGTAGAGAGACGTAGATAAAGAAAATGATAGAATGGAAAGAGAAAAGAAGAGAGGAAAAAGGGAGACTGCATGAAAGAAAAATGAAGAGGAGAGGCAAAAGAGCATGATAGAAAAAAGCAGAGAGAGGGAGGTGGATAGAGAGAGCGAGAAAGAGTAAGAAAGAAAAAAGAGGGAGACTGCATGATAGAAGAGAGGGAAAGGGAGGAGGACAGAGAAGAAGCAAGTAAAAAGAGAAGGAATGAGAAAAAAGGATAGGGGGAAAAAGAAAGGGAGAAAAGAGAGCAAGAGAGATCTAGAGAAACACAATGACAGAATGATACAGAAAGAGAAAAGAGGAAGACAGGAAAAAGGAGACTGCATGATAGAAAGATGAGAGAGAAACAGAGAGAGAGAACGAGAGATAGAGAAACACAAGGGATAAAGACAGAGAAAGAGTAAGAGAGAAAAAAGAGTGAAACTGCATGATAAAAAAAGATGAGAGAGGGAAAAACAGAGAGGAAAAAGACGAAAGAGAGAAAGAGAAATATAAGGGATAAGGAAAGTAAGAGGGCAAAAAAGGGATACTGCATGATAGAAAGGAGAGAGAGATAAAACAAGCGAGAGACAGAGGAAGAGAGAGAGCGAGCGAGAGAGACAGAGAGAGAGAGAGAGCGAGAGAGTCTGTAACCAACAGCGATGGATTTTAACTATTTTAAGAAGGAAAAACCATCTTGCGGATTTAGAGTTTACACTCCAGCATGGAGCTAATAATCGGAAGCTTATTTCCTGAACTTCAAAGCGCCGGAGATGTCGGACGCTGGAGGGACGGTTTAAGCCGAGGGAGCGTCGGCCTCCTTAAAGCCAGGAGAGCTTAAGAAACCAGGCGGCGAGCTTCAGAACGTCATTTATTCAAACCTTCAACAACAGAGTGCATTACCGACAAACAGGGCCAGCAGTTATCAGGCACTGGGAACCAGTTCAGGACTTAATCCCCCAGAAACTTCGGCCGCGAGTCACTTTCCGTTAAAAAAAAGTTTCTGTAAGACATTAAAACCGACGGCGGTAAAAAAACAAAACAAAAAAAAAAACATGCCTCATTCTTCAGGTCGAGAGAGAAGATCAGTAACAAACACCCTCATCGTCCAGCTATCAAACCTGTGCAAACTTTTCAACACCAACACACAAGTCCTCGAGTTCGTCCGGGTTCTTCACAGATACTTTTTTGTTTAAACAGAAGCAGCGCAGGTGTTCCTTCACCTAAACCTGCGCGTTGCCGTGGAGATGCTGAGGTTCCTCGCGGTGGAAGCAGGAGGTCCTGTAACACTGCAGGAGGTGAAGCAAGTCCTGCTTGGCTCTTGCAGCTTGGCTCTTGCAGCTTCCACCGCTGAAACTCTTGCGAAGTGTTTGTGATGCAAGACGTGATTTCTGAAGGTTGGATGGGGCGAGGCAGGGCAGGCCGCTGAGGCAATGAGGCAAGAGGGCAGCGCCTCCTGTTTGGCAATAGACACGAAGGGCATTTGACCAGCTCTGCAGCTCCAGGAGACGAACGACCCAGACGGTAACCTGCTTTCGACTGCACTCCACCCGTCCCTCGCGCCTGGGTAGTGTTGGTTGGTTGGTTGGTTGGTTTGTTCCAGCGTTGCCGCCGCAGGTCGACCACAGCACGGCTGATCCAGGAGACGCCCAACACCTGCAACCAGACAGAGAGACGAGATTATTACAGAATATACATAAATATTAAATATTACAGTATTCAAATGATCAGAGAGAGAGAGAGAGAGAGAGAGAGGAAACAAGAGACAAGAAAACTAGCATCATGTTGGCCTGACTGATCAATAGTAATGATCAGTAGGCCTTATCAATAATCAGTAGTCCTTATCAATAATAATTAGTAGTCCTTATCAATAGTAATACAAAGTAGTCCTTACCAATAATAACAGTAATCATTATCAATAATAATAATCAGGAGTCTTTATCAATAATAATAATCAGTAGTCTTTATCAATAATAATAATCAGTAGTCCTTATCAGTAATAGTAATAATAATAATCAGTAGTCCTTAACAATAGTAATAAAAAGTATCCCTTATAATAATAATAATAAGAATAATAATCATAATCAAAATAATCAGGAGTATTTATCAATAATAATAATAACCAGTAGTCCTCATCAATAATAATAATAATAATAATAATAATAATAATCAGTAGTCTTTATCAGTAATAGTAAAAATAATCAGTAGTCCTGGTTTTGAGATCTGACGCACAGAAGCTCTTCTTCTCATTTTGAGTTTTGGTTCTCAGAGGTTCTTCCTTATGCTGTAATGGAGTTTCTCATTTTGAGGAACCATCTAAAGTATCTCAGTCTGAAAGGTGGTTTTCTGTAGTGAACACGGTGACCTGATGGTCAGATGGTGACTTTTTTTCTGATTTGGTTTGAGGAAACATCTCCCGCCTGGTCCTGTTCCCTCCCCCTCCCTCAGGCAGCTCCCCAACGTCGCTCCACATTCCACATATTGTGCAAAATGATCCCTGGAATGCAGTTCATCCCAGAAGCGGCTGCTTCAGCGAAGCCTCGTGAGATCGAACTCAGGGAGCGACTCCTGGTCGGGGGCGGGTTTGGGGGGTTGGGTCAAACCAGGGCTGCACAACATATCGTCTATACTGTTATCGCAACATCCGCCACTGACCTCCCTTTGTGACTGAACGGGCACAAATTCCCAGACACTCCCCAAACATCTTTTGTAAATCAGAATCAGAAAACTTTATTGATGCCGGAGGAAATTACTTATGCTACAACTGCACAGAGACAAGAACAATATAAAATATAAATTCTAAATACATCCAATAAAAACTTTCAAGGAAAAAAAACAATATGAAATACACTATGCTATATTCACAAATACTGGGGTATAAATACTATAGATCAATAACTTACAGTTCAGTGAATTACTAGTAACACTAATAGAGGTGAGGAGTCTGTTATTGCTGTAATAGAGATCAGTGGTAGATCAGTAATATTGATATCAATAGTGATGTTTCACATGGTGAGACTATTGCACATAAGATAAAAATGCACATAATGATTTACACCCTTTAAGAAAATGCACAACTATCCTTTCCAGAAGAGCGGAGGGTGTTATTTTGGGCGGGGGGGGGGGGGGGGGTTGGGGGGGTTGTGCTTTTGGATGGTTTTAGAATAGGACGTTCAAAAGCTCATAGATATGTTGGTCAGGCGTCCATATACTTGTGGCCATGAAAAGCCTCAGCCCATGATTCCTATTCTGGTGCTTCAGTTCAAACCCGTAGCGGCGAAGAAGTGAGAAGTGAAACGGCGACGTCCTTCGCTTTGAACCCTGGCAATTTAAAGAAACCGAAAAAAAGGAGATGAGAGAAAGAGCCGAGCAAATTAGGCTGCTTTTACATCCCGAATCGACTGAGGGGGGGAGGGGGAGGAGGTTGCTTTGAGGGAACCGACAGAATCAATTGCGAATGAATCTCGTTGTCTTTTCTGTCGTCCCTGTGGAGGGAGGGAGGGATCTGTAGTCTCTCAGCACTTCAAGCACTCGGTACCATCGTTTACTCCGAGGATTTAGAGCCGGGGGTCTCGAGCAAACCGAGCTGCTCCGTGACTCGAATGGTTCCGTGCCGCTAATCCCCTCCCTCATCACCCTGACAGTTTTTTTTTTTTTTTACTACCTTCTAATTTAATGCTAATCCCTCCCGTAAGAGTGTGTGAACGCTAAGCTGTGACACACAGTTGCGGAAAGAGGCGGCGTGAATTGCGGCAGCGCCTCTCAGGACCTGCTGATCTGCCGCCAGAGCAGATCTGAGCGCCACCGTCGGACGGATGTGTGATCTGAGGGACGAGTGCCGTCGTGTCGAGGAACTGATCTGCAGGACAATGCTGCTGAAATGTGAGAGCGCAGACACAAGCAAGGCCTCAACACCGAATCTCCTCAAAAATATGAGCCCCAGGAGCGCAGATCTCTCAGGCTGACTTTACTTTAATGCATCTAGGAAACACTTTCTGTGCAACTTAACTGAAGCAATAAAACAAATCAGATGCACAGATGTCCTTTTAGTCAATTTTAGGTGCAAATATGATGCATTTTGACCAAGTATACTGTGTGAAAACAGCAACAGATAGACAGGTTAATAGACAGACAGACAGACAGATATAGATGGATAGGTGGACACAGAAAGACAGATGGGCACAGATAGACAGACAGACAAATAGATGGGTGGACAGATGGATGGACAGATGGACAGAGACAGAAAAATAGATAGAAAGGCTTTATTTTCACTGTGTAACTCTGCATACAGCTAAACAAGAAGCTTGGTACATTCTAAACATATAGGTAACAACTCACACTGTCGTAAAAATTAATATACAAAAATATTCACGTCACCACCAACTCCGTGCCAAACTTTGATTCATTTACTACCATCCACCAGTTGTTCTTGCAATGAAAATACTGTGTTTTCTATACTTCAGTACCTAGAAATCTGTCTCTATCTGTGTTTCTCTACGATATATTTCACTCTATAATCTGTTCTGTTTTGAAAGTTTCTTGGCATAAATAAAAAAATGGGTGATTGAAAGTGCCTGAATGTATTATTTTGTGCTATAATATGGAAATTTCTTTAGATATTTGGTCTCCTGCCATGTGCATCCTTGCTTTATAGCGCCACCTAGCTTGAGAAAGTGTGATATGTGTGCAGAAGTGACGGAAGTGGAGTGATGCGGGTTAAACAGCAGTGAGGAAGTTAACATTCGGCAAACAGTGCTGTAACAGTGATGAACCTCAATCCTGATCTGAAACTATGCCCTCTTGGGTCCTCAGATTTGAGCACATTGGGCTTGGAGGGTCCTTGAAAAGTCCTTGAATGTGATGTTTAGGAGTGTGGGAACCCTTCGCAGCTCAAGTGCAATTCTGTTTCATGTAGGTTCCAGGCAGCTAAAGCTGCATGACAGTTTCACAGTGTAAAGCCAGCCCAAGAGTGGGTGGAAACTTTGGCACGAACTTCACTAAACCCTGCAAAGTCCTGGAGATCGAAATGGAGAACAGCTAGAACTGACAATCTGCCGAAAATCAAAGGATACTGATACTGGGTATTCTGCGTTTATCCCACTGCTCTCGTGTGCAGCTCCGACACCCACCCCATCCCATTCTTCTTCTCTTGTTTATGGCTCTCTGACAAGAAGGGACTTGCCCTGGTAGTCGAATCCAACTAGGTTCCATCAACTGTGCTTCCATGTCATCACACTGTGAGGCCAAGAGTTCAGCCTCACATCCATAAAGGGCTTGAATGGCGTGGGAACAGGTCACAGAGACAGTTGAGAGGCGGCAGAATGGTCGGATCCTTAGTCTGAAAAAGCTAAGGCCAATTAAGACCTCCCTTACAGCATAATGATAACTCAGCTATTCAGACTGCCTGCACTAACTTCTTTCCATGCAATCATTAAACAGTCCCAAGCTCCGTCCATGGCGGAAAGCAGAACACTTACAGTGCCTTTATCAGCAGCAGACGCTGCCATCTAGACATGGGGGTAGCATGCACATGTCACGGCTGACGATAAGAGATGAATTTAAGGGTTGACTGCAATGAGCCCTGCTCGTTCCAAGAAAGGGAGGTCCCAGCAAGTCTGCAGCCAATTTAACCAGGTCGCATTGACCAGCCTGAGCTCGTTCTTGTCTTTAGGCTGTCTGCCGGACACGGGGATGAGCCTCATGGGAACCCTGGCCTTTGCCACCTGCGCCCGTCTGCCGCTTCTAGTTGGCGGAACTGCGGACTGGGCCAAAACATCATGTTTGCCGCTACGGTGACAAAGAGATCAGATTACAGCAGCACAATCCGATTTAGGGCCTCGGCAACAGCAAAACAATTAGCTGGTTTAGGCTTTCCAGAGGCGGGAGGGGCTCGCGGCGGTTGGCAGCAGCTCGCGGCCGTTCCAACTGGCAAATTACCTGGATTAGCAGAGCACAATGCCGCCCAATAAAAACTGCACTGTTGACAGAAAAGTAACCAGGCCTCCATTGTTGACACATGATAAATGCTGGAGCGCAGTCAGATGGAGGGCCATTTTTGAGCAGAGACCTCTGTTATGGGCCTCTGTTTGCTTTTTGTCTTTGCTTATGGCAAACAATTAGGCGTCGAGGGTGTACATAAGTGCTTGTCTATGGAACAATTAAATATTGCTGAGATTAGCTTTTTTAATATGAGGTTGGACCTGTATAGAGGCACTGTACTCCCAGCTCAATCAAGAAAAAAAGCTCATCACTTTCACTCTTAAATTACAGATTTAATTAAAATGGAAATAACAGAATGAATGTCAAGAGCATTAATGAGGCTTTTTAATCAACCAAAGGAACTTACTGTTAAATACAATGAGAGGTAATACATTACAGTATTACATTATAATAATAATTATAATAATAATAATGATAAGCAGTCACATGCTGTGTACAATGCTGTTTCAAAGTTTAGAATCAATTCTCATTTTAATGAGTGTTATTAAATATGAAGCCACAGTTGATTTGACCTTGCAGTCTGATTAGCTAAGAGGCATTTCAGTACCAGTATCTCTAGACTGCAGCATAACACTTTACCCATTAAAACCAGCTCTGCAACCCTTGACGGATTAGTCAGAGGCGCATATGAGGTTGGCTCAGGGTAATGCTAAGCTTCCAGCAGCTCCTCTACCAGCTTGCGTTTGTGAAAATAACTCTGCACAACATTTATATTAAAAAAAATAAAATAAAAAATAAACAATGAGGTGAGAATGTAAGTTTTATCCTCTTCTAGCAATGCAAGCTACCTTTTCATCAGACCTAGAATGCACCTCGTCTCAGGGCTTCAATTTAACAGAAAACACAGGACTTAGAAGAGCAGGTTTAAAAGAACCTGTACCGTCTCAGAGGAGAGTCTGAAAAGCTGGCGGAATCTGATAACCGGCAGGTAGCCTCCCGCTCCTTCCCTCTCGCCCGCTGCCGCAGCTCCTGAAATATTAATGTGATGAAACAGGATTCCCAGGCCTGGGCCGAGCTGTGCATCATTCATGCAGCTCCTGCTTTTTTACTTCACTTCTTTTTCTTTGTTTCCTCACTACAAGTGCAGGGATGCGCCATGCCACCGAGGGCCATGTGTATTTTTAGCACCAAAGCAAGAGAGTGGAGCCGTCGACGGCGCTCACCTTCATGACTCCCGTTACGTAAGGAATCACTGCCGCAGCCCTTGAGGGCGTACCCGCTAAAAGCACAGGCTAGTCGGTGCAGATGTGCAGCCTTGCACTCAGGATTCATGTTTGAGTCCCAGGTTCTTGTTATGAGGTCTGGGGTCCAGGCTCCCTCCACACTGAGGTTCTAGTGAGGTGTGTGTGGGCCTTTGCCTTCATTTCCCAGGATCACAGGTGTACAGTGTAGAAATATGGCTTGTACAAATTGAATAAAAGCAGGACAAGCGGGACCGAGTTAAAAAATTAACGACTGTCTGAATACCCAGGGCAAGTGAATCACTTGCCTGGTCAGGTAAATCACTTGCCTTGTCAGGTACGCTGACATTCGAGTGTTTTCTGTGAGATTCAATTCAGTGAAACATACTCTGCATGGTCTTCTTTCACTTTCATGTCCGAACATCCCCTCGTTATGGGAAAATTGGCTTAATCCACTTGTGTGGTGAGTTAAACTGAGGTTCAAAATCCCAGCAAAGCCACTGAAGTTCCCCCACAATTGTTTTCTTGAGTCAATTTGACCCACACACACTGGAGATGTTTTTTACGATATTTATAGAAGACAGACACTAGATTGTTATGGAAAATCCCTCCGTCAGTCAACTGTTGCTGGCTGTTTGGCACTGCGTTCAGAGTGAGATAATCGCTGGACTGGGAAAGTTTGTGAAGCTCACAACATGATGTCCAAAGGGGTAACAAAAGACAAAACTACTAAATAAAGTATGGGATAACAACATAAACACTCATTCATTTTCTGAGCCGCTTATCCTAACCAGGGTGGTGCGAAAGACAGGAAAACACCCCGGACAGGTCTCCAGTCAATCACAGGACACACACACACACACACACACACACACACACACACACACACACACACACACACACACACACCCCTAGGGGCAGTTCTGCATCTCCAGTCAACCTGCAGGTCTTTGGACTGGGGGAGGAAACTAGAGATCCTGGTGAAAACCCAAAGAGACACGAGAAAACCCCAGGACCTTCTCCCTGTGAGATGACAGCACTAGCCACTGGACCATTGTCCCGCCAAAATACTGGATAATTCTAATTATTAAGGCCAGGCCCTGGTCATTTCACAGTTAACACTTTAACCAATTACAGGAATAGTTGTTGCAGCCCTACTGCATGGCAGAGTACCTAGCAATGCTGCATCCTTTCACGAACTGTGCAAATGGTGTGTGTAGGTATCAGCCTTCACTGGCCTGTTGTACTGTTATGCAGGGTGGAGATCTGGCTTGTGCTAATTGTGAAAAAGCAGGACAACGAAGAATCTTCACATCTCATCTCGCAGACTTGCCTTGCTGTCCGGAGGGAGAGAACGAAGAGGACGGCCAGGTGGTGGTGAGGGGGACTGGGACGGCCCAGCTGCTGCACTTCCTCTGGGCGTTCCGAGAGCGGCCCGCCGCTGCCAGCATCCGTCAGCAGGCCTGGCACGGCACCCTCCGAATCTGCGCCCCCCTGAGGCTAATTATAAAGTCGAGCTTTTGCTGGGCCACCTGCTTCACTGTGAAAGAGAGAGAGTGCTGGTGCTGGCTGCGTCGCTGGCTGGTAGGGGAAGTGTGAATTATTACCCGTAAGAAGTGATCATTTGCTCATGATCAGGAAATGCTCTCACAGTGCTGCGTCAAGAGGCCTGGATTTCCCAGCCCAGCCAATCTGACGATGCGGACAACATCTTTAACCACATGGTTTTCACCATCAGTAAACAGACTAACTATATCATCACACCAAAAATACCAGGACTGCATGGTATGGAAGAAATGCTGCAGTTAGGACAAGACCCTACAGGCAGAAGATCTTTCAGAAGGTCTTTCAGAGTTTTGGATAAAACGTGTCACAGTCTTCTCTTAAACTGTGATCATGTACAGTACTGTGCAAAAGTCTTAGGCACCTGCAAAAATAATATTTAAAAACTGAGCAGTGAGTGTTGTTTTCCATATTAATATTCCTAAATATATTAAATAAAACTAAAACAAATGAATACGAGTAACATTATATAGTAAACAGTGATTCTATGTTCAGTATATCAGTGTGTTCTTGTGGTCTAATATTACTTGTAGGTTCAAAAATCTGGTTCTGAAAATTAAATCAGGAGCTGCTGATGGAGTTTCACACATCCATGCAAAGGTGGAATCTGGAACTGAACCTGTGTTCTTCTAACCAGCTCAAAAAACTTCCAGTACTTTTTAACAAACAAAACAAATCTTGATATTATTTAATGCTTTCTTGTTTGTTTGCATTTATTCTAATGTTAACTTGTGTACTTACTGGCTGAGGGTCAGTCACTGCTCAAAATAAATGGCTTTAAACAGTTTGCACAACAGCCTAAGACTTTTGCACATGGCCGGTCTGTGTCCTCGGACAACGTATGCATACATGCACCACGATGGTAGTGCTGATAAATATTAACAGACGATATTTTGTGCAAAGTACCATTCGTGTCCGAGCTTTCTTGAGCAGTGAGGGACTTTCACAATTCACTGACTATAATTTAGTCAGAGACTGAACTTTATCTCTGTCGGAAATAACAGACCTGTGATAGTGGAAGAAAATCACATTAACTCTGATCAGCGTTTGCCTCGCGGGAGCAAAAACCTGCAGAAGGCGCGTTGGCCTCTAAAACTGACCCGCCGCCTCACAGAGACACTGATATCGATGTCCTGCTGAGGGGAAGGCAAGAGGTCGAGCAAATATTATGACACTCTGTGATGTTCCTTTACTGCTTACCAAGCAACGTCCCACACACTGACATTGAGGAAGGATTTCAAAAGTATAATCACAGGCCTGCATAGAAGATTCACATTTACTGTTCAAATATACAGTACTGTGCAAAAGTCTTGACCCTCTTACTTTCTTTATATTTTGCTTTGAAACACCTTGTTGGTGCAAAAATACGATTTTCTGTCAGACTGTCTGATCTTTGTTATACTGAGGAGATTAAATGAAAGAAATGGGAACAAATGTTTTACTGCGACAGACTGCAAAGAGCCTAAAGATACAAGGAGCCTAGATAAAGGAGTTCCAACCACTCAGCATTAAGTACCACCAGTATACTGATCACCGCCTGATCATCTGCCTGCTACTGTTTAGCCCCGCCCACTCGCACTGAAGCCATAAGGAGTGTTTCGGGTGGGATTTTTTTGACTGTGGGGCAGCCAATCAGAACAGCACTTATTTACATACATCAGTTAAGGGCACAGTTGCAAAAAAGGCGTGTTTAATTCTAGGTGATAAAGAGAGGTTGGAAATTGGTCATGTAGAAAAGAATTATGGTTCTTTTTGCTGATTAAAAAAAAACAAAAAAAACCTGGACATTGGGGTGAAAAAATTAAATGCATAAAAAAGTAGGACGTGGCAAAATGACAGGACTGTTTTCTTTCCCTAACTATAGTTAGAAGCTGAGACTCTACGGCCCAAAAGTGCTTTATACACATGAAAGCTTTGACTGTTGATTTCACAAACAGGGGAGAAAATGGGCGGTGCCTCCGGCTTCATTCTTAAGACTTTAAAAGCAGGTGTTCCATCAGTTTTGCTGGTTTTGCTGAATGAAAAAAAGTCCTCACGGCTTCCTATTTAATGAAGTAATTTACTGCAAACTGACAAGGTAATCATCATTTATTAAAAACAGAGAAAATATTTCCAAACGTCTGGTGAGCATCTTCTGGAGCTCCTTTAAGAGCTACTAGCGCGATCTGTATATGGATCTAGCACTTGTTTGCTACCCAGCTTGAGTTAATAGGCAAGTGACTGTAATGCAAATCACAAATCAATCTTTAAGTGGATCACGAGCTTACTAGGCAGGATGTGTCATTGATCCCGAGTGGACGGTATTGGGACTGTCTGAACCGAGAGCACAGCGGTAAGCTGAACCCTGCGACACTCCTGCTCGCTCCGTCAGGCATCCAGATGGTTTCAGCAACCGCCCCCCCCCTTCCCCCTCGCCCCCACCCATAAAACCTTCAATAAGACAGGAGCACTCGGCTGCTGACTTCAAAGGGAGCTGCTAAGACACGCTTAACGGCCAGGCACTCCGTTATCTCGACAGAAATCACTGTTCGGAGCAGTAATGTCGAGGCCAGCTGACTTCAGTAGCTCTTAGCTGAGAGATAAAATCATTTATTAAAGGTAACACCCAAAGCACTGAACTGAGACCTGCGCAAGGGCTTCGCAATGCATCTCAGCATGGCTGCTGATGTCATACTAAAATATTAATTCATGGTATCAGCACTATTACAGCGCAAGCTTTATTTAAAATGACTTAAGATCTTGGCAAAAAGCTGACTGCACTTAGCAATACAACTGCTGACTTCTGAAGCTGAACTAAATTAGACTGCATTTACTGTACTGGGCATGAGAAACCAAACTCTTCAGGACATCAGGAGAATTGAGAAGAGATGTGGCCTACAATCTTGAATAATTTGACAGCTTACAGATTTTTTAAAACTCATTCCCAGTCCAGGAGACCCAAAGCACTGCACAGATAAGCTGATGCTATGATCATGAGGATTGGAAACTTTTCAAACCTTCCTACCTCCCACGTGAAAATGGAACTATATGAGGTAAAATATACTGATACTCACAGTAATCCAGCATTTGTTTTGCTGCTTTCAGTGTATAACAGTGTTTCTGCTGATTTAGAATGGGGGTGATGGCGGGGCGGGGGGGGCTGTATGGGGGATTGTTTTGTCAACCGTTTTTTCAGTTCGTTGCTTGTCAGGGAGGGAATGGTTTGTTTCATTGACCACTGCAGTCGTCAGATGTAAATGAACAACCAAAACATGTTTGAAGTCCAAATTTTGCTTCTTTTGTTTATAACTAGATAACATTGCAAACACTGGAGGTCAACACTCACACAAATCTTTTCCATAAACTCAACCCCAAAACTTCTCTGGACCCGCATAAACCTCATCCAGCTCGTCTAACCACGTGCAGTGCCTTTTTACACAACAGGGTCTGTTTTCACAAACTACCTCAGAAGCAAGACCACTGAACTCGAGTTTTTGTGGTAAGGGCCGTCAAAAATTTCCAAGATCAGACCAAATTTTCAAAACACACCTGTAATTAAGTGTTCAAGATGTAAACACAGTCATTCAGTGTGTTTGGGGTGAAACGGTTCATTGTAAAGACTCTGATTTCTTTACAGTGGTGGTGAATGGAACCAGACGTCTATCGACCCCCAGTGAAGCTTCATGTGTCTCTGTGAATGTTTTTACAGATGCTGATGATGGTAAAATACAGACAAATCTGAACTAAATCAGTTTCATTTACTTTGGGGACTATTTTGCCTCACAACGCCCTGCATGTATCCCTCTACCATGAATGGGTTTAGTTTTAGGAAAAAGAACTTCTAAAATATCTGGTAAAACAACATCTCAGGCATCAGGTGGTGCATTAATAACCATTTTATGGAAAAACTTTCTGTGAGGGAACTTTTAGAGGCAGGCGTCTGGTTCCATTCACCACCACTATTAACAATTCTAAATTTCTATAATATAGAGCTCATAGTCAGAGTCTTCTTAAATAGGATCAGGTGTTGTTTAAACCTTCCTGCTTCACAGATCAAGACAAAGAAATCTTACCCAGTTCAAGTCCATCCTGTTCGCTCTGAGACCACTAGGCAGGGAGATGTTTCCAGGTGCTAACAAATGCAGTGGGTATCAGTGAATAAGGCACCGTAGTGATACTGTTCCAGCTGTCCGAGGTTGGATCATAGCAGTCCAGCGTTTTGCACCGTTGTGTCCCAAAGTAGCCACCAACCACATAGAGTTTGTTACCAGAGGCTACAGCATGGCAGCTCATTCGTTTAGAGGTCATGTCACCAACTCGCGTCCATAGATTGGTCTCACAGTCAAAGCGGTAAGCAGAAGCAGCGGTGAACTCTGTGTCACCACCCATAATGAAAATCTGGCTGCCCAACACGGCAGCGGCAGTGTATCGCCAGGGCTGCGGACACTCTGCTGCTATCGTCCACCGGTTCTCTATAGGGTCATAACACTGGACTTTGGAAGCCTTGTCCCTATGGATGGTAGTCCCACCAAAAACAAAGAGCTTTAACTTGGCACTGACTACGGCTGCGTTGCTGACACCATCTCTGAGTGGTGCCATCATGGTCCATTTGTTGGTTAGAGGGTCATACCGCTCCACCTGCTTCAAAGACACCGAAGGAGAAGCAGGGAAAACGCCAGCTATAGCAGTGTGACCTCCTACAACATAAAGGCAGTTTTCCAACTCTGCTGAACCATGACCGAAGCGTGCAATTAACATGGGGGCACCTTTGCACCACTCCTCGTGGACCGTATCGTATATCCACACATCCTTTGAGACTCCGTTTTCTGAGCCTCTTCCTCCAGTCACGTAAACCTTGCAGCCGATGGCACACGCACTGAACTCCTTTCTAGGACTGGGCAAGTCTGACTTGGGAATGATTTCTTTTGCTTTGTGATCCACTTGGTAGATCTTATCGCACATGAAAGTCTGGCCTCCAAGAATGAGCAAGGTGTGACCAGCCTTGCGTGGCCTGGCACAAGGACTTGTAACAACCCCATCATTCTGCAGAATCTTCTTCTTGCACTGAATGGCTTCTTCCACTATCTGCCTGCTTCGTTTGTCCGACATGACCAGTTCCTCGCAGGCCACGGCCTCAATGAGGCACTCGGATGGCAACAGTGCAAGACGGATACCCCGGAGCAGATCGGGAAGGTAGTCTCGGCGACTGTCTAAATCGTACTTGACCCATCGCATAACTGCATTGAACACAATCTGCTCGTCCTCTATCTCCAACTCGTCGCTGAGGATGAGGTCCAGGAGCTTGTCTTTAGAGAGACCATAGAAGTCCTCTGTGTCCCTCACGGCTTCAAAGTGGACCAGGCACATCCTCCAAGAGAGTTCGTAGAGGCGCTTGCACTGGTGGGCATCAGAGAGCAGCATCATTCCCAAACAGTTGGACGAATGCAGGTTCTTTTCAAGAAACTCTGCCGCTGCATCGCGGATGTCGTGGAACTGGAGCATATCTCCAGCTTCGAGGAGTGACTCCGCATTCTCCTCGTTGATGATAACCCGTGAGGAGTAAGCAAAGTCCAACAGCAGCTCCAGAACCTCTGGGTGAACACTGTCCCGAAAATTAACGTCACTGTCCAGGCTCTCACGGAGGCCTCCACTGAACATTGCCTCGAAGTACCGGCTGCATGCTGCCAGCACCGCCCTGTGGCAGGGGAAGGATCGGTCTCCAGCCCATAGCGTCACGTCCGTGAACATGCACTGTTTGCGAAGGGTGTTGAGGTGTGTGAGGACGCTGTCTGGATGTGAGGGCTTGTGGAAGAGAGAGATGTTCATGGAGCCCGTGCTCGTCCTTGACTTGCGGTTTTCATGGACGCTGACTGACATTTTTTCTGGCACCACCAAGGAATCAGCTGTGCCAATATCTTGGACTAGAAAAAACAAAAAAGGAACAAGTTAATTCATTATCTACTAAGATCAGTTCAGTTAAGATCATTCACATCTTTGCTGTAGTAGCTGTGAAGGGCCAACTGACTGACAAACAGAAAACAAACAAATCCCAGCACAATAATAACTAACAACTGTTTGTTAACACACATTATTTACAGAGTAAGAGGGGTGGGCAAGGTGACAATGTTGTAGACTACCATAATTAATTCCATCACAATACTCCTGATCAATCAAACACTTTTATAATCAAATTTTAATTCCATTCAACATTGTTCAGTTTTAATGTTTTTTTTGAAACATTTATTCTAACCTAATCATTTAACTCCCTTTCTAAGCATAGTTCCTTAATAAAGCCCTTCAATGGCCCTGAGTAACTGTCTCTAGTGCAGGATAGTATCACATAGTTAAGCATCCATAGTTTTGATAGTGTTTTTTTTTTTTTAAATATGGCACTTCTGGTGCACTCTATCCCAACTTATCAAATCTCAGAAAAACTCACGTATTATAAGTGCTGTATTTCTGCCACATTGCCCACCCCTAATAAGTGCCCATACTCCATATCTCCACTGTTTCAGCAGCATAATGTAATTTTGCTGCTTTTGCATTCTCGCATTTCTTAGAGAGCCACTTTGCTAAGCCATGCTGACAGCTGGGTCTCTTTTTATAGGCAGAGTTTAGCCAGCCAACAACAAATTAAGAGTTAAATTAATCAGCTCACAGTCCATAATTCATATGTGGTGTGTTGGCCGGGACTATTAAATCTAAGCGCAGAATGAGGCTGGAATGCCTGCCAAGCTCTGACTCATTGATCCATGCAGTGTTTAACAAACAGAGCTGAAATGGGGTTGTAGGAAGCCCATACTGATGAGCATCTGCAAAATAACTCTTCAAAGCCTACAATGAATCGCCAAACGCCTCTTTTTGATCCTGTAGCACGTCGCTTTAACAGCTCCGCATTAGCTAATTCCAAAGGCTTTTGTAGTTCAGACACTTTACAAAGAACTGATCAGGCTTTTTGGAATCATCAAGTCAGATCGGCAAAGTGTCTGCTAACACAAGTCAGGCTATTGTCCTTGCCTAGTGGTCCAGATCCCGTTCCATTTTACCACACTGTGTACAGCCCAAGGCGAGCCTGGAGAAGCTCTGATTTTTGGAAACAATTTGCAATTCAAATACAGCGCAACAGTTAAAACATTTCAGCATTTTTCAAAATGCAAATGCCCTCCGAGGCTGGAACAGGGCCTCAAATTTCTACAGCAAGGGCGAACTTCTACGTCAGCTGAACAGAAAGAACAAAAGAGAGAAGGCTAATATTTCAGCAGGCAGCCACGGGCTCACTGTGAAGGTGGCGCACATGCTGGAGTCATTAGTCGACGGCTTTTAGAGCATTCTGTGATGATCCAAAGCGGTGCAGGCATGCAGACATCAACAGGGGTCTACAGATCTCACTGCTGCTTTAACAAGCATGAGAATACCGGAGACTGGCCACCAAAACAATGCAGGTCACAGTAAAGGCATGCACCAGGCAATGCAGGGGAGGGAAGAAATCCAGGAGGGAGGGATGCAGGATTGCGGAGGGATGAATTGATGCATTGAGGGACGAAAAAAGCAATGCTTTGAATTTACCTGATTCAAAAATGTGCATTTCCACAAAGAATAAAATGACTTGTTTATGAATTTTTGTGCATTTTTAACAATAACTCATTTTTTACAATATCTCATTGGATGCTTTCAGTCTTCTGCACCATATCATGTTTGTGCACTGATGCTTTCATGTAAATATTATGGCTGTTAATGTGTTAAACTATAGATTTTTTTATTGTCCTATAATGACCCTTTGACGCAACCCTACTAATGCAGGCTGAAGCTCTGCTGCACACGCTGAACACTGCTCTGATAGTCCTCTCATTCAAATGTGGCTTTAAAAGCTATACCTTCAGCACCTTCAGCAGACAATGTTGGATAAATCAACAAGCAGCAAACTAACAAAAGCAGCAGACAAGTGGACACTGCAGAAACACCGACAGCAGCACCGTCTGAACAGGAGACTCTCCAGATTTCAGACCTGACCGGTCAGGAACCAGTTTAGAACTAGTTCCCCAAACACATTGCCATTTACAAATGGAAATTTGAGCAGATGTTAGTAATCATACGTTAACTGTGTGCTTTTTAATTATAAATAATGTAAATGATATGAATGAGTAAATGATGACCTGTGTGCTGCTACTAGACAGATCTAGATAGTCTACATCAGTGCACAAAACATGCTGAGGGATACAATTTTCCATCCATTCATCCATCCAAATTTACAACACCACAACAGTGTCCTTCACAGGCAAGAGCTGTGTTAATTTCATTTATATCATTCATGTGGAACGAATGTCTGAACCAAGTAAATGTAATGCATTTTTTTCCAGTGTGGAGTGGAGCAGGAGTCCAGAAAACACTTACTGCGGCAAAATCTGCTGACCCACGAGCAGGCACTGACAGAGAAGATCTGAGGTGGGGTCTGCATCGGTCCCAAAACACACCCTCTCTGCAGGCCAAGCCGAGAGAGCGGGTCCTCTATGCGGCAGCAGAGGGATAAAAGAGTGGCAAAGAGATACCAAGGTGAGATTTTAATCAAACACTGTGGTTCAGTTTCCCAGGCTTTGTCTTGGACTAAACTGCAACATCAGTTGAGTCGAACCATTAAGAATCCAATTTAACCCGGGTCTTGTAGGTGGACATGGCCATTCATTTGGTGAAATCACTGTTTGTGTGGTCAGGCTTTAGGTGGCCTCAGATGATGAGTCAGACTCAAACCTCTCAATGCACCAGCCCTGACCTTAAGGAGGCTTCTAAAGAGTCATCTCTGACAAATCATACCACCACAAAGGCATGACGTGGATTCAATATGTGTGTTCCTGAACATAGTTCCTTAGTCAAAATGTTCTGGTTCCTAGAACACGTCAGCCGAAACAGCACCCCAAGGATCCTACACAGTTGTTGGATTGCACATACAGGTTCTTCTAAACAGCACTTTCACACCTCATTTGCAACCAAAGACGGTTCTTTTAAATAGTGGTTCTCAAACCGGGACCCTCAGTCCTCTATTTGTATGTGGGTTTAAAAGTGGGCCCATATGATGGAAAGCCAATTTTTTCCGTCTTTTTGGAAATTACAGTTTAATGTAGTATGTAAACATTGTTAAGGTTTCGAAACTTCCCAATATATTCACCTGTTCAGCCCACAGCAGATTAGCCCCGCCCACTCATCCTTAAGTTATAAGGAGTGTTTCAGCCCAGGCTGCTTTCTGAATCAGACGCAACACAGGACAGCCAATCAGAAAAGCTCATTTGCATATAATAGTGTTAAAGGCACAGTAACAAAAGCCTGTTTAATTCCAAGGTAATGAGAGACTGGAAAATGGCGTTTTTGTTACATAAACACACAAACATAAAAGAACCTTATAATGTAAGATCAGATTTTAGGTTCTAACTGAACTGCTTCACACTGACATTTCTACCATCTTTACAATAGGCATCCATTGAAATGTTCTTCAGGAAACCAAAAGTGGCTCCCAGGGCACCTTTTATTTTTTTCTGCTGTGCCCTGCAGTGGGCTGGCGCCCCGTCCAGGGTGGGACCCTGCCTGGCGCCCGTTGACCCCGGGATAGGCTCCGGGTACCTGCAACCCTAGTGAAGATTAAACGGTTACAGAAAATGAGTGAGTGAGAGGGTTCTGCTGTAAAATGAGACTGAGGAATAAAATGGAAGCTTTACAGTTTTTCTCATGGACCTATACAGAGTTCCTCCACAGTTCATCCCACTGCCCGAGGCAACTGCCACTCGACGCCGGCTCGGCCCGTGCCAAAGCTGCTGAATCACTGAATGCGAACAACCGGTCTATCTGTGCACATCCCCATCGGCGTGAATGACACCTTTCAATTGCAAGGCCACTGAGAAACAGAGCCACAAAGGTTCTCCTTCCGCTGAATGTTCTCGCCTTTGTCAATATCCCTTCTCTCCTGACTGATAGCCTGTCCAGGTTCTTTTCACTCCCGGTGTTGGTATTCCAGTGCTTCTCTACTTCAGTTGCAGCCACCGGAGTGGGAGGGGGTGGGGGAGTGGGCTTTTTCTTTTTCAAGGCAGAGTCAAAAGCTGGCAACCTTTCTGTGTTTACAACGTTCAATGGCTCACCAGCTGGCAGGCAGTCTGTCTGAATGCTGAAGAACTTCTATCAGCTCCCCAGAAAAAAAAAGAGAGACTGAACCGGGTGGCAGATCAGCGCAAGGCGGGCTGTCAGCGTCACAATGGACAATCCAGTCTACTGAAGGGGTGCCAGGGAGAGAGACGGAGCGTCCTGGTGAAGACGGGGCCCGCTGTGCATGTTAGGTCTGCAGACACAATATTGTAGGTTGTGAAAGGCGCTCATAAACTGCATCATGATGCCCCATTCGTTTTTTTCAGAACAAACAACAGCTTTGACGGAAGAAGGCTGGCAGCCATTCTTAATAGCTAGGCAGGAGCTCAGTGTAAACCTGTGGGAGCTGAGAGGGCTGTACTAGTGCAGACCTGGCGACCCATCTGTTTTTTCCAGGTTTCTTCTTTCGAATGTAATATTTTCCTATATTCACCCCTCCCACGTCGACAAATAAACCCACCCTTCAAAGAAAACTCAACGCAATGAGAATCAAACCCTGCCCACGTGAACAGTGAAAACCCTTGAAGTTGCCTGAAATGTCCCTCATTTTCAAACCCCATTTTTGGTATGGACTCATGGAATAGTGATGCACCAATCTGATCGCAATGGTGATACTGAGTTCATTAAACATATATAATGACTAGTGCTGTCATTATTGATCATATAAGTAATCTTGTAATTCTGTGATTAATCTGACCCCTAATTAACTAATCTGTTGGGGCCTTTGTGTTTGTGTGTTTTTTTTTTTTTTTTAATACCCAGAGGTGGTTAGATCAGCTCTACTTAGACTTAAAGCATTTGAGCCTTGTACTAGACATTAAAGATGTATGTGGTTGGTTAGTGCAGTGGATAACATCACTGCCTTCCAAGCAGGAAAGTGGGGTTTGATTCCTACCCTGCGTGACACACTACACCAACAGAAGTCCTTGGGCAAGATTCCTAACACTACATTCACCTACTTCAGTGATATGCTAAAACAAATCAATAAATAAAGTCGCTTTAGATAAAAGCATCTGCCCAATGTAGATATTCTTTACTCTGCATGTTGTTTTACAGTGAATCCTTCAGTAAAGCCCAACTCTATATACTTTAATGTCGCTACTGAATATTCCTCAAGTAGTCCATTAGCTAGTCAGTCGTCTCCTGAGCTGTTCAGACACAGATGTGGGATTTTCTCTTTCAGTGATGCAAATCGCATCCCCATGTAAAGAATCTTCAGCCCAACTATATAACCTAGGGTTACTCGTTTTATAGAGGGCAGGAGACTTCAGAATCTTGCTTGAATGTGTAGCCCGTAACAATGACCAGCTCGTTCGGACTAAAGCCCAATGACAAAAGGTAGTGAAAATGCCCCCCCCCCCATTTAAAACTGTCTGAATAGAAAAATAACTGCAGTTTTATTAGCATTTTATACAACCTTCATTACACCTTAACCACCGTCTCCACTGTGGTACCCAGTGTATATTTATGTGCCTCATTATTATATTTAATTTCAGCATCAGAAAATGGATTGCTGCATCCCCCATTCTGGGATACTTTGCTACTGAAACTGTGGTTTGACTAAAAAAGCTGACCTCACTCTCCTAAACACAGGCTTTAAATATGACTTCCATTGTATTTACTGAATGATGAATCTTAAGACTAAAAACTCAACAATAATGCTGTGCTTAAAGCAGCCAGGATCACTGACTCCCTATATAACATTAGCTATACATATGATAAAATACAGTACTGTGCAAAAGTCTTGAGCCACCACCATTTCTTAATATTTTGCTTTGAATCACCTTGTTGGTGCAAAATACTATTTTTGTCATACTTATCTTTGTCATACTGAGGAGATTAAATGAAAGAAATGGGAACAAATGTTTTACTGTGACAGGCTGCAAAGAGCCTAAAGATACAAGGA
>JBBPCZ010000034.1:22015406-22034114 GCA_037974445.1 Brycinus macrolepidotus
GGACCACCCTACCCACCCAGAGAGAGAGAGGACAGTTATACTGAGTGATGGGGGAGAGGGAGGACCACCCTACCCACAGATGGCTGTAGCCTCACCAGGGATTGAACGTACAGTCTGTTGATGATAGGACCAATGCATTACCATAAATATATTAATTATACTTGTATTGATTCCACACAAAAACCTAAACCTGTTCAACCTGTTTTTATTTACATCACTTTACGTCAACAAACAATCATCTTCCAGGAATCCCTGATCAAACAACGTGTGTATAATTGCATTCCAATATATTCCGAGACCTCCCCACTGCAAACATCCAAACCTAAGAGCTCCCACACTCCCATCTACGCATTAACACATGCTAATTTATTTGAACAACAGGCTCCTAAGCCGCCAGACATGCTTTATAAGCGTTGTGTGCTGGAGCGCCTTCATTAGAGATGGTTTACTTTTGGAGTCAGGGCCCATGCTCTGGTTCCAGGAGGCTCTCGCACACACACACACCCCAGGGCAAAGGAACCCGTCAGGCATCTTAAACAGATGCAGGGAGGCAGGTGAATGCTTGCAGATCAACAGCGAACGAGTGCGAAACATGATTCTTGTCGGTTGCGTGAGGAACATGTGAACCGTGACCTAAAAGCCTGTCTACTCCAGCTCCCGACGGTCTGGAGCTCTCAACACAGTGAACATGAGGGGAAGCTGTGACTTGGATTGGGGTGGTTTTCCGAGTAATGTTTGATTTTTACTGTTGCTTTAAAATTAAATATAAAAAATATAGCAAAGGTTTTATTAGCACAGAAGCCAGACAGTCAGATTTAGGTGTTGTTGCACTAGAAGGAGCTTGAAATATTTGTCAGAACCCAACAGAACCCAGAGATCTACACTAGGTTAGGTCGTGTCCATTAATGGTTTGGACATCATAGTTATGGCTCTTTTCAGGTCTTGAAAATATTTGTCAGAGCTTGAAATATTTGTCAGAACCTAACAGAACCCAGAGATTAATACTAGGTTAGGTCGTGTTCATTCATGGTTTGGATGTCATAGTTATGGCTCTTCTCAGGTCCAAGTTTCATGTCCCAGGCCCATCTTATTCCTTTTCAGTTGATTAATGGATTAAGAATGAGTCAGTACTTAATTCTTGAATCAATCCCAGGAACATTGTAAGTGCTGTGAAACTGCTCAGATACAGACGAAATTTTTTCTTTATAACACTGATAGATCTGGATTGTTGTTTCTTTAGCATGGACAGTTCAGTCCAGACCAGGACTGATCTACAATAATTTTTAGCTCATGAGTGCACTGAAAGCAGTCCTAGAACAGTGCTAGATAAACCACTAGTGGTTTATGAATTCAGACCCCAATACGACAGGGGTCTGTTCAATTGCTACTGATAATTAATACAGCTTTAACAATAGTAGCCCCTTACATCCCAGCAGAGGTGGGTGTTATTAAAGTATTGTGTCTTCATTGGACCTGGGCCCATCTTATTCCTTTAATGGGTATAATGGACTTTTAGGATATTATTTGAAAGCATTGATTTATGAGCAAATTTATTAAAGTGAGATTTAAACTTTTGGATACCTTAATTAGACTATTAATACTGTTTTTCAAATATCTGATGACACATCATGGTCATTAGATAGCATACTTCCTAAAGTAGCTGTAAGAGATTTAGAGAGATTAAAACTCCTCAAGCCCTTGATATCAAGCGTCCTCTGACATTGTGTAGTCCACATCCAAGTAGCCGGTTTCAGAGCTGCAGTGCCTCGTCCATCAAAACTGTATGTTCAGGAATGTCTGGACTAGACACTGAGAGAAAAGGCATGTTTTAATGGGTTTTGAAGGAAGCAAGAGAGGAAGCTTTGTGAATATTCTGAGGGATGGAATTCCATAGTTTGGGAGCCACAGCACTAAAAGATCTACCACCCACTGAAAACAGTCAAAATTTGGGGACTTTAAGCGAACCAGTACCAGACAAACATAAAGAATGAAAGGAATAAATGGAGCATTTGGCTGACGCCCTTATCCAGAGCGACTTACAATCATTGGTTACAGGGACAGTCCCCCTGGAGCAACTCAGGATTAAGTGTCTTGCTCAAGGACACAATTGTAGAAAGTGTATGTGTGGGGAGGGGCTTTGTGGTCATCGTGTTCACAGGCAAGTGTTTTACTCACTAGGCTACTAACACCCCACCCCTCACTGAAGCAATTCAATGAGGTTGTGGGAAGCAGAACCATGGAAAGCTTTAAAGGTAGTGAGAAATGCCTATGAGCCAATGAAGTTTGTGGAGAAGTTGGGGGCGATGTTCAGACATTTTAGTAAAGGTGAGAACATGAGCTGCAGAGTTTTGCACAGACTGAAGTCTGGCAATGGTTTTTGTTGGGAAACCATAAAAAAGAGCTTTACAGTACTCAAGACAAGAAGTTATGAAAGCATGAATACATGTTTCAGCATCCAACTTCCTTAACTAAAAGCCCACTGCTGGCACAATTTCAGGTTTAAGGTTAAGTTGGGTATCTAGAAGTATAAAATGTTGCTCTACAGACATGGAAGACATGGAACATTGATGCTATCAATATAAAAGTATTAACCAGTGTGGAGAGTTTTGTTTCTACCAGCTTTTGGAAGATGTGGCTTTTTTCATGCCAAATGGCATGCCAGTGAATTCATAAAGGCCACGTTCCATTCAAGTATTTCTGGAACAACCATGACTGATGTTGATGGACAGACCATGATGTAGATGGACAGATCATGGCCTTTTCCCAGTTTGGTCAGTTTGAGCCTTGATGGATGAATCTTGGTCCTTTTCCAGGGGCCCAGTCCATACCGGATCTCCTGTTTTGGGTGATGAATCTTTTTAACCCCAGCAAACCCACACACTACCATCCCACTATTAAGAATGGTCCACCACCCAAAGAAATACCTGACTAATAATGGTCCTGTGGCCAGAAACTGGCCAGTGATGAATGGGGTAAATTGGGGTGATGGAATACAGTGTATAATTGTACACCTGTATAGTGAATTTTCCACTAAATTCAATGACAAAACACATAAAGGAAGAGTTAAATAAACCCACATGAACAGGTCAGGGTCGATACTGGATTGTTCCTCCAGGGCTTTATAAATAAAAGCCACCATGTTCAGCATATGTTAAAGGCTATTAATTTTAAGTTTCCATGAATAGGACATTACAGACCAAGAATTTAGCACAGCTTGTCGCGAGAACGCTTTGATTATCCTCTTATAAAAATTTCTGTTTTGAGAAAAAGAGAAAGCGTATTACTTATTCCTTTGTGTCTCTGTCTTGTGTCGAGACGTTTTCAGATGCTGTTGCATTATGATAAATTAGGAATTCTCTCCTCGCACTTAAAAACAATTAATCATCAGTATCAGGCACTCCACGTCTCCTGCAACAATGTTTTCACACCTCTCAGAATCCCCAGAACTTCTGTGTTACATTATTTAGGGCTCAGTTGTATGTTAAAACATTTATACCCATTTCACAGACATTAGGAACGTCTGTAGAGCAGCTGAGGGCATCGTCCATGTCTCTGGTCAGGACGCTTGGTGATGGTGCAAATAAGGTTGTCTCTGGAGAGACTGTTTAATGTCATGACTGTGAGAAAGGGAAAGAGAGAGAGAGAGAGAGAGAGAGAGAGAGAGAGAGAGAGAGAAAGAGAGAGAGAGAGTGAGAGAGAGAAAGAGAGTAAGAGACAGAGAGAGAGAGTGAGAGAGAGAGAGAGAAAGAGAGTGAGAGAGTGAGAGAGAGAAAGAGAGTAAGAGACAGAGAGAGAGAAAGAGAGAGAGAGAGTTATTGTCAAAGTTTTACAAGCAGATACACTGCAAATACTCTCTAAGGCTCCTATAAAATAGCTTCGTATTTACTGATTTTCCTGAAATGGAAAATATTAGTCAGTACACTGAGAATATATTAACATTTATAAAGCACTTTTCTAACACACAAAATCTAATAATAGTGACGCTAACTATACATGTGAAATTAGATGTAAGTTAAGTGTGTGTGTTAAGTATATTTATGAATAGCTTTAAATAATAATGTGAAATAAACCCAGTTTCCTTTCTAAGAGTAAAGAATCTGTACCAGTGCAGGTCTGACTCCTATTAACTGGTTGTGTGGTGATGCAGAGTCAAATTCTAGACTGTCCTTTAACTTTAATGCACTCGTTACTGTTTCAGCACTTAATAGCTCCTTAAATATCTAACACTCGTCCGGTGATCCACATTATAATTATATTAGGTGGCTTTTTACAGTAATGATGAATTTAAAAATAACTCACATTTTCTGGGTAATAAAGGAACTCAAATGGTGAACATACTGTAAATGTATTTGTTATCAAAGAAAGAGCCACATAATTTTACTTAAAATATACAGTATCTCTATTATTATAAAGCATAGTTTAGTATTTTTGTGTGTCCAGTTATATCCAGAGTAAAACATGATGATTTTATTAGATAATCAAACAGACATTTTGCCACCTACCATAAATACTGGTGATGACTTGAGGCTGTTTTGAATTAATTGGTTTATACTTGACTTCTGGAGCTGCTTTATGTACATTTTGAAGGATGAATAATTACGACCAACAAGTTTTGAAACAACACTGAAAAAGATGCGATTCACTAAAGAGAATAAAATGCTTAATCTGACAGATTTAGTGCCTCAGTAGGGCGCCGTATCCCTAGAGATACAACTACAGACTAAAATAAACCATTTGTATGTGTGTGAGTTGTTTAAAACCAAATAAACTAAAAAAAACAAATTAATTTTTTTGTTTTCCTTTTTTTCACACTTGTGCGTGGGATTAAGGATCAGATATTTGCCTGAACAGAACCTCCATTATAATAATTTATGATAAGCGTATTTGAATGGTGTTACTATAAACCTGTATAAAGTGTGTACTGTGAATCTGAGAGAATTAAAAGACGGAAAAGAGAGACGGCGAGAGATCGCAGGATGGGTTTTTGAGTGGCGTCGAATCTAATGCAGCCCTCACTGGCGTCTCTTTTGTGAAGTGTCCGTAATGTTTTGTGGGAGCCTTGGCGGTAAACAGGAGCGCCGCTGTGGCCGTCTCCCGGGGGGAAACTGATTAAATCACTGTCCCCCGCCGTCACACGCCGACACACAGGCGCTCCTCCTCCGCCGCGCCGCTCAGCGTGCTGCTTTTAATCTGTAAATTAAATTATTTGCGGGGTTTTGCGGAGCCGCGGTCGCCTCCTCTGGTCTCCGAGGGCCTTTTGAGGAGGTAAGCAGCTTAGTCATGGGAGTGAATTTACACTACCGACAGAAAGGTGGAAACAGAAAAAAAAACACACACATGATACAAATGAGATTCCTGAATCGATCCCAGCAGTGTTTGAAGTGCTCAGAAACAGATTGATTTTTTTTTTTTTGCCTTTATATTATTACACCGATAGATCTTGATAGTTGTTTTTTTTAAGAATAGAAAATTCAGACCAGGGCAAGAGACACTGATCTGGGCTCAGATTTAGCTCACAGTACTGAAAACAGACCTAGAACAGGCCTAGAACAGTGCAAGAACAGTCTTAGAACATCCTGAAAATAGTCCTAGAACAGTCCGTGAACAGTTCCAGAACAGTCCGAGAACAGACTGAGTATAGTCCTAGAACATCCCTAGAACAGTTCCAGAACAGCCATAGAACAGTTCCAGAACAGTCCGAGAACAGCCATAGAACAGTCTGAGAACAGTCCTAGAATATCCCTAGAACAGTTCCAGAACAGTCCGAGAACAGCCATAGAACAGTCTGAGAACAGTCCTAGAATATCCCTAGAACAGTTCCAGAACAGTCCCAAAACAGCCCTAGAACAGTCCCAAAACAGCCCTAGAACAGTCAGAGAACAGCCTGAGTAGTCCTAGAACAGTCCTAGAACAGTGCAAGAACAATGCAAGAACAGTCCCAGAACATCCTGAGAACAGTCCCAAAACAGCCCTAGAACAGTTCCAGAACAGCCTGAGAACAGTCCTTGAACAGAAGAGCAACATTCAACATTCGACAGAGCACAAGTTACGACAGAAACATTACAATAAATAGACAGTACAGTAATGTAACAGTACAGTGTGAACCCTCCAGAGTGACCAGTGTTTCACCATAAGTGTGATTTTTATTTCACAGGAGCCAGTTAGCAGCACCAAACCACACTGAGTGAGTGTAAATTACAGCTTATCAAATAACAGGACGTAAGAGTGTCAGTTGTGGCCAGGAGTCCAGCTGAAGACTTGCGCTCAGGTCTCATTACTGTGTCCCTACGTCACTTCCGCTAGACAGGTTTAAAATGGGACAGTTATCCATCCTGTCCCGTCCCTTCCAGGCCTGCTGTTGTTGTCTTTGTCTTTACGGGATGCTGTTTGAAATATTTTATTTGACACTCTTCTCCATTTTTCCAACACTGGCTTACTGTCACATGACGTAGCTATTTTCCTGTGACGTCCTTGTCCAGGACACATCAGGACGCACTACAGAAGACATGTGGACACGTGTTCCCAGACCACCTCAGCAAGTGGTTTGAGTGAATGAATCTTGATGCGTCTCAGTGGTGGTGTACACTTGAATTTAGTGCCGTCCACTCATGATCCTAACACCCAAGACATATTTTAGCACCAACTGTAAACATGGGCATCGTCAGCCCCTGTGTTACTTTCAATCTTGACAGGGGTCATTAACTGTTCTGTGGTTACTGATAGTGATATTTATTCTGTTCTAACATTAGTAGCCCATTAAATCCCAGCAGAGGCACATCATATACGAGTATTGTGACTTTTTTGAACCAAAGATTCAGTCAGAAACTAAACTAGGTTCCAAAAATTCAACTTGAGCAAAGAGCTTCCAGCAGTGGAACTTCTTTGTTCCCCCAGCACCTCATGTTTATCTGTTCATTTCCTCTTTTGTTCTAAAATGTGAAAGCCTGAAAGCGAGAGATGTTAGCAACAGTAAAGCAACCAACACTTATAAAATTACAGCTGCCAAAAATCTTATTTGCACAGTGCCGTAGAAGAACTATTTTTACTTCCCTGAATAACTTTTTAGTGATTGAGAAATTCACTGAATGGTTTTTAAGGGAAAACATTGTGACGTGTGAAGAAACTTTTTAATGCTTAAAAACCACCTGCTGTAGAGCTTCTAGAAAGAATTGTTAAACTGGTAAGGAATTTTTACATTGAACCTACCAACGTCTTTCTCGTGCTCATGGTTTTAGGAGCCATTATTTTTTAAACACATTTTATATGCACTTTTATTTTGTTTGTTGGACTTTTATTTTGAAATCACTTTTGGATTAGTAGCATGTATGAAGTGCTTTGGGAAGGTAGATTGAGCACATGGTTTTTCAGTCATATTGGATTTTCTTTGTTTAACACAAATGGTTTTGGGCTTGAATAGTTTCTTTATCTGTTTAGATCAAAACAATTTTTACTTGTATTAAAAATCACAAAACTTGATACTATTTGAACTCTTTTGGAATGGATGCATTGAAAATGACCAACCTAGTAAAGTCTTCTGATTTTATTGGTACTTTAATGGTTCTTTAGGGAACCTGAAGGCTTCTTCTATGGCATTGTTTGAAGAATCCTTTATGGCAAAGTGCGGGAGCTGAAACATCACAACAGAATGACGTTAAACCACCCAAAAAAGAGGAATAATTATCAGCATTCATTAATTTACCTGAGGGTAAGTAAAAATATCTTCTGCTAATGGATTCTTCACATCAGCATTTCTCCATCTCAGTTCCAGCCTCTTGAAGGGCTTGGTAATGAGCTGATGATTGAATTAGGTCTGGAAAACCACAAACATGGAGCAAAGGAGGTTCGGAAGCACAGCTGATGACCTTCGGTTTCATCGACCTGACCTCCATGCCTAAGTGGGACAAGGCTTGGTTTTAAATTGATTTTACTCAAGGCGATTAAGTTAAAAACCAAAATAATTACAAACTCCCTCATACTCATCTCGAGAAAATTCTGCCCACATCTGAGGGATGTGGGCAGAATGGAGGTAACGCATGCTCGAGTCAGAGTCAGAATTAGAGTCTGATTCAGCAATATTTATGCCACAGCTCGTGGAGCTCGGATCTGGACCTGAGTTAAATGTCTCATAGCTGGATTGGTCTGAGGTCTTACTTCTGCTCAGCCCCGAGATATTGATTTTTATTTTGGGCCAGCTGATAGCTCGTTATGATTTTATTATATTGATGGCCGTGCAAAAATCAATGTCCTTTTACAATCATGAATTATTTCGGGCCGTGGAGATGGATCTAATTAAAGATAAAACCCTAATTAATCTCCACTTCTTCAGATGAGGCGTTTTTAGTGGGACACACAAATACCTAATGCAGATCGATACCAAGCCATAATATTTAGTCTCTCTCTCTCACTCTCACTCTCACTCTCACTCTCACTCTCACTCAAGGTCTTTCATATCAGGAGTTCTAGCCGAAAACACTAATCAGCCTGTTATTCATTCACTCAATTAATTCTATTCAAGTTTTAAGTTGTACTGGCTTCCCAAATTGCATCCCGTTTCAGATCTGGTGATTATGGCCTGCTCTGCACTTCCTGAGGGAGTTTTCCGACCCTGTGGTGTGCTGGGGAACATTCTTCAGAATATGAGCTTCCGCAGCTTCCCTCATGAGCTTCGGTTGTCTTGATTAGAGGCAGAGAAAATGAAGTATTTTCCGACTGAACAGTTTACCCCCCCACCACCCCCTCCTTTTTCTTTCTTGGCAAACCCAGAAATGGAGTTTTTCAAATTCAGGCCGCTAATACCCATTATCAGAGAGGCAGAGGGAATAACGTAATAGGCTCGGATTAGTTCTTGGCGAGGCTGTATGGAGATGGACGGGAGAGATGGCCTCGCTGTCTGTATGGTCCGGTTCCACAGTGGATCTCTTGTTAGAGGTGTCTGATTAGAACAGCAGCCCCTAAATGGCAGACACGAGTAATCTGGGAATGCGTGTTTTCAGTGCTTGTAAACCAGATGATACGTTCACGTTTACGGCATTTAGCAGACGCTCTTATCCAGAGCGACATACATCAGTGCTTTAGTCCACATCTGTTCTTCATACCTGTAAAGCTAAACTAAAATTAACATCTGCTTTTCAACATCTGCTAGTTAAGTTACACAATTTAACAAACCCTGTCAGAAAGAAAAAAGTCAGAGGTTAATACTCAAGGAAAACAGTTAACAGAGTTAAGGATACAAAGGTGGTCAAGTAATGTTTTACTGTGATGTTGCCTCACAATCCTGGGTTTGATTCCCGGGACGCCCCAAAGGCCCAAAGTTCTCCCTGAGTCTGTATGAATGTCTGCCGGGATCTCCGGTTTCCTCCCACAGTCCAAATACCTTCATCGCAAGGTGAATGGAGGTGCTAAACTGCCCCTAGGTGTGATTGTGTGTGTGTGTGTGTGTGTGTGTGTGTGTGTGTGTGTGTGTGTGTGTATGCTTTGTGAGGGACTGCTGACCTGTCCAGGGTGTTTCTCCACCTTTCACCTTCCTATGAGCACTGGGACAGGTTACTTTTTAAATTAAATCGATAATGAAAAATCCAACACTGAGTAACTTCTGAGTAACACTGATCCATTTTCTGTTGTTGTTGTTAGCATGATTGTTAGCTTTCCATTGCCAATCCCATAATGCCTTGAGTTGAGTCTGTCGACCAATCAGAGGCTGTGTTTCTGACTGGTATGTGCAGCAGTTCTGATCTCAAACATATGCGCAATGGAATAACAGGAGATTCACAGAATTTTCTATTCTATAGATCTATATTATTAGAGCAGCACCTGAAATAACAGAATAAATTTAATAAACATTGTGCTCAGACGCCAGAGGGTTAAGACAAATATCAGTTTGGTCTCAGAAATCAGGTCATGTGTACCGAATATACACAATAAAATAAATAAATAAATAAATAAAAAAACTCAGGATTTGTTTTGTCAATATAGGGCTGCTAAGGGGCTGGTGTTAATCCCAGCTAAGTACTCGGATGCCTGGCACACAAAGACCCGGGCTTTTTGTTTGTGTATTCCCAGGTCTTTGATTACTGAGAAGAAGATGCAGCTCTGTTTTCCTAACATGGCTGTTGTGAAAGAGAAACAGAAATATGCCTGTCTAATTATAAGTCCGCCTCAGAGCTAACTCTACCTTCTCGCTTCATTGGTCACCTTTGACAGCAGCTGTAATTGGATTTGAATTGTAAACTCTGAACTTGCAGCACGGTGACTTCCGAGGCACAGCACGTGCAACCGGAGGGCGCTAGCGCTCACATAAACTAACATCAGAACTAATTTCTCATTCATTAAATCTGTGAAATGTCTATTGACCAGGAACAGTGTGTCCGGGACATAAGTGACGCTCGCTGAGACCTCAGCAGAGTGAGGAGGCTGACCAGGGGAAGGCTTCCTGCCATATTAGCTGAATGATTTTACCTGGAAATTCAGGTTGGTTAGCATGGATGAGGGTCTGTGAGGGACTTTTACCACTGTAGGACAATAAGGTTCAAAATGTGCCTGAATTAAATGCTCAATTCACTGTTACTGCAAACAGCACCTAACCCACTAACTGCGCTGAGCCCTACCCACTAACTGTGCTTGTGAGATACGGGGTTTAAAAGTCAGATAATAGAGAATTCCGCAAGTTCAGGACAAAACAGAGCAGTGAACGTTCAGTGATGAAGAGATAGTGGTTTTAATTAATTAAGGTCTTTCATACCAGAATATTCTACAAAGGTTTAATTCCACCCCAGCTAAAAAAAATGAATGTATGAAAGGATGTCCATCTGATCCTGAGAGTCTAAACAGTGTTCAGTGATGAAAGCATTGTTTCAGCTCGTGTTCGAGGCTCATGCCTCTGTCTGACCCGATGTGTTACTGCCACTAATAAATGAAATCTCTCAGAATCTTGTCTTTTGAGACCCTAAAGCTAATTTATACCTGCTTATAAAAAGCGGAGGAAAAACAACCTTGGTGTGTTGCTCAAACTTTAGTAAATTAAGCAGAAAGTGTAATCAGTCACTCGTTATATCTCCACCTACTTTTTGCGCAATTGTCCCACTTTTTGCAAATGCAAATGCAAGAAGCCCATTTTCTGTTTCCCTCAGGCACATGGGCATTGAGGCCTGTGCACCGGTATTGTACATAACAAACGTCCTGAAACTGACACAAAGACCCTGAGGAGCATGTAAAATTAAAGAGGGCTGGGGAGCAACAATGATAGTTGTGCCAAATGCAACTCTCCTGGCTGGAATGGTGCACTGACTGGAAGACATCAAGCCAGAAAAAAGTCAGTGACCTCAAATGACTCACTGATAGAAGGAAGCACGGGAGGCAGGATGGTTCACAACTGATTACATGATAATCCAGTAAACACAAAGAAAGCATCCCTAATGTTCTACAGTGGTGGTCACCACCCCTCCTCCTGGAGATCCAACCTGCACCTAACATGCTGACCCCTCCTCATTACTTAAGGCTCCAGTGATTTCTGAAGAAGTTCATTGGCCTGAGCAGATGTTGCAGATTGTGGCTGGAACAAGATGTCTCATGAAGGTAGATCTCCAGGAGCTGGGTTGGTGACCATTGATTTAAAGAAACAAAAATTGGGTGCCCAGTTCTGGTCCTGAAACATAGTCACTAAGCCTGGAAATTAACAGGTGAGTTGAATCAGGTGTGCTTGAGCACATTGTGCTGGATACTGGGATCACTTACTTAATATACCAGCCAGTCTGGCCATAGGTGTTGGTAGATTGTGGTTGGAACTAGACTTCTCAGGAAGGTTGGTCTCCAGAACCAGTGTTGGAGACCACTGTCCTGTAGCATCAGTGTGCTTCAGTTTGGGTCGGAGTTCCAAGAAGTATGATTTTTCTCTAAAAACTTCTCACAGTGGCCTATGAGGCAAAAAAATAATAATCTTTCCCATTTGTCAGTGGTCGGGAATGGCCTTTATGTCGTATTGCAATCTGTGTAGCCCAGTTTTATGATGACCAATTAATGAGTATCTAACAAGCAAAACATAAAACTGTTTTTGCTCCTCTAATGGTGTCCATGGGAATTCCACAGAAAATATTTACGTCTTGCGTTGGTGGTTTATTCCTGCCACTCCCCTTTACTTTGTGCAGGTTCAAAGAACCCAAGGTCATCTTTAGAGCAACATTCTCAATCTCAGCTACTTTTGAGTTCCTCACGCCGCCGCTCGTCTGCTCGCGCGTCACGTCTCCTGCTTTTTGCATTCATCAGATAAGACATGGCTAAGCCCCCTGTAAATATTCATGTAATATTTGAATGAATGATCTATTATTAATGTATTTACTTAGCAAGCGGCTGCCCTGGGGGGAATCTGCTCACTTTTTGCTGCTGTTCTGGCAAGACAACAAACGCTGCCCCTACCGCTACTTCATAAGCGCGCTCTCCAATTTAGCAGAGCCGCCAGAGACCTCTACACATCATTAAATGGAAATAGAAGATTCGGAGAGCTGCTTCCTCTGCTTCAGAGAGGACTTCTTGTCTGGCCGAGGGCTTCAAGGCTTCGTCAGTCTCCCTTAATGCTTGCCAAGCCCATGCCTCCAAAGTTGAGGCCCAGCTTTGACGTGCAGCAATCCTCCCAAAGTTGTTTTCAGACCCTGTTATTATCTCATCATGCATGGAAAGGAAACAGTAAAATTAGGCGAGATAGCAGCGCGAGGTCTGAAAATATGAAAACCATCTGGGCGTGTAGTGCTGTTCAGAGCCAACCACGGATCCCGGGCTCTCAGTGAAGGAATGAAATGAGCTCTTGGAGGTTGCAGTTATTGTTGGTGATTAAAAAAAGCAATAGCTCGATGAATCAAGCAGAGAAAACGTTTGGTCCATACCACATTATTGCTTCATTATGATTTGGGTTTGGTGGAGTTTGCATTTTTTGCTGTATTTCTCTCGTTATATCATGGGCTGTCCTTTAGAGGACCGATGGGACATCTAATGACATTTTAGATCTTGCTAATGTGCCTCTCCCAGCTTTTGTTGGTAGTCAAACTTCAGGTTCTCAGCATTTTTTTTTTTGTCTGAACATCTAATTTCAAACATCTCCCATCTGTGTTTCCCTCAACAGCCACCTCGCTGTAATGCTCCAGACGATTGTTGATCTCTCTGCTGCACTTACAGTGAATCACAAGCCATTTTTGAGGAACTGAAAGGGCAGGTGATTGCATCTTTGCGAAATTAGCCTCCTGTGCCCTCCTTGCTGCTAGATGTGCTCAACTTTGGGCTCTTATGGAGCGTTTTCGTCTGTTTCTGCACTCTCCTGTCAGGCCCTTGGTAATGTGTACAGCCTGCATTCAGGCCGAAGTGCTGAAGAGCTGAATCGCTCGCCGCCAGGGAAGATTCATAGACTCCGCAAAGCCAAGCGGCGTTCTTTTTTTTTTTTTTTCCTCTCAGTGACCACTTAAACTAATTGAAAAGTAAGACGGGGGAGATACGGACAGTACAAAGTATGGAACAAGTGTAAGGAATGAGATGTTTTTTTAATAATTCATATCCTGAGACCAAAAATCATCGCGGCCCAATTACCGCCCCCCCTCCCCGCTATCGGCAGAGGCGCTATCTTTTGCACCTCTGCGGAGATTAAGGTGGTTCGTTTCCTGGAATTGGCCATTACGTGCTAATGTGCAGTATGCCTTCAGCTGTTACAGATGCATTAGTCTGCGCAGTAATTCCACTGCAGCTTATGGAGATTTCGCCCTTTCCGTTCAGCTGTTCAAAAAAAAAAAAAAGAAAAAAGAAAAAACTCATATCTGAGCCCTTTGGTCATGCAAAAAAAAAATGCACGCTTGGAGTTCAGGCCGCTAAATAACCCTGAGATGATGAAGAAGAGACTGTACTGCCTCCTGTGGGAGTCTCAAAACAACACCGGCGCCTGAAAGCGTCCTTAATTTTGCCTTCTCCATAAGAGTAGCACCAATTAAGAGTTTCTTGGGAACCTGAAAGGTTTGCTAATTAGGAAAGTTACGTATTGTGAAGACTCGACTAGATTGTTTTGTCAGGTATTGGGTAAGAGCCACTAAAGGCTTTTGTAAAATGAGTCAAAAATTAGTAAACATTTTTTAAAGCATTTTATTTTAGACCAAAAAAGGCCAACAAGAGAATAATAAAGCCTTACACTCTTCAGCTAATGCTGGCTGGATTTCTGTAAGTTACTCAGTACCTAAGAGTTTTTTGAGCTACTACATTTGTACTTTTAAGTACTAAGTACTTCTTGGAAGGTGATCTGAGAGGGCATGGGTAATTTTACTTTTACTGCACTTGATATTTCACTGGAGTAAATAGTTTTACTGGAGTATGGGGAAATACAAAGCGCTGGACATTGCCTAGTGGATCTTTTGGGAATGCTGTGAAGTCTAAGGGAGCCATGGATAACACCCAATGGATCTGTTGGGAATATCTTGAAGTCTGAGGAAGCAGAAGATGATACCTGGTGGCTCTTTTGGGAATGCTGTGAAGTCTGAGAAAGTGGTGGACAGTGACGTCAGTTTTTGAGGGTTTTTTTTGGGCCCATGTTTGATGTCTAGCTCTATCCCGAGTCCCCTGCCAAAACTAAATACTGCTCGTTCCTCAGCCAGACGGATGACTGCGCTCTCTGGCCTGTCGATTGTGCTGCAGTGCCAAAGACGGAACAGCTATCAGCACCAATAAACGCCCCGTGCATCACAAGGCTCTTATACCTCGAGAGATCTCGCAGAGATTTCGGGGGGAAAATTGAAAGGTCGATGGCAGCAGCAGAGGAGCGAAGCGAGTGGCCGCAGATTCCTCGTGTTGTTTTCTCGATCGCTGCTCTGAGAGGCTTCTCTGACTCATCTGCTGAAGGAATTCTCCTTTTCTTCTTAAATAAGCCAGAAATCTTACATATCACATCTGTATGAATATTAATGTGCCTTTAAATGTTGTAATGCTTATGTATGACATAAAAATTGAACACCATGTGCCCAAACTAAAGCAGAAAGCAGGAATTGAGAATGGAAAAAAATACACTGTTTGCATTCAGATGTTCCACAGCTGGCATGCTATTATGCGTGAACTTCAAAGTTGGGTGGGGGGGTGTATTATTTTGCGGTTGTAATTTTCCGCATTTGCTCTTTCTTTTTGTTGGGCGTGCATCTGCATAAGCCGCTGATTGCTTACCAAACCTCTAATCAATTTTGACGACTTTATTTTCCAAATAAAACCCAACAATAAACACCAAAAAAACCCCTGAAAAGGACACGAAATCCCTCGAAGCAGATATGAATAACGGAATGTTGCGGAATTGGCATTGTATGCAAATGAGGTCTCCATGCATATTATATAGAGGCCACCGAGTGCTGATGCTCTGCTTATGCATTCCTCGTTCGTCTCCGGCTGCCTGTTAATATGTGGAAAATGGAAGGGTAGCCTGCACCTGTTGCCGTGTTGACAACCGCACAACAAATTGCTTCATTTTGCAAGTGAAGGACGTGAGGTGTGTGCGAAGGCGTGGCGGCTGCTCGTCTAACTCCGACTGAGAGCTCATCTCATCTCCTCTCAATAATCAAGCAGGAGAAAAAAAATACAATCTCTCACCTCAGGTTATGGCGAGCCAGATGTTATTTTCCCCTTTAATTTCCACCCAGAGCAGATGAAAAGGAGTGCAGGCAGTCGTCGTCCATGGACATTTGTGTGTTTTTTATTTTTTTTACTGAGGTGTGTCATTGATCTGAACATTCCCAGTCCATCAAAGAACACTGAAGGTCAACAGATCTGAGTTTGCATGTTTTTAACAAAATCGGTTGTCTTAAGAAGATTAGATATTACATTTTAGATACTTATCAATGGATTACAGTTGAAGAACAAGTTCTGTGATTTGCTGGATCATTTTGTAACTCGTGTTATCTTCCAGAAACACCACCTTGTGCGTCAACTCACTGGCCACTTTATTAGAAACACCCATCCTGTGCTTCCACTCACTGGCTACTTTATTAGAAACACCCATCCTGTGCTTCCACTCACTGGCCACTTTATTAGAAACACTCACCTAGTGCTTCCACTCACTGGCCATTTTATTAGAAACACTCACCTAGTGCTTCCACTCACTGGCCACTTTATTAGAAACACTCACCTAGTGCTACTACTAACTGGCCACTTTATTAGAAACATCTGTTCTGTGATTCCACTTACTGGCCACTTTATAGGAAACCCCTCTTATATCTCCTCTATTCAGGTGTGCAGGTTCAGACTGTGGTCCATCTGTTTGTGCACAATTTATCACCCCACTTGGCCCCATTCATCATTGCTCAGTTTCTGACCACAGTACGCAGCTGTCTCGAGATTATTTGGTTGGATGAACTGTTCTCAGAACAGCAGGGACACTGATGGTATACTGAGTAGAGAGTGATCAACCACCCAAAAATTTCCAGCCAGTAGAGGCTCTGTGGTCAGAAATGAAAATTGATGAAGGGCTAAAGGATGATTGATGCAATTTTCGTTAATTTTGTTAATAGAGATGTGTTTAAATGTTCTTGTTTTAGTGCTTGTTTTGTACTTAAACCTGCTATGACCCAGAGGAGGACAAATTCCTCTTTTGAGCCTTGGGTCCTCTCAGTGGTTCTTCATGCTCTTGAGGTGTTTTACTTGGTTCCTCTCAGTGGTTCTTCATGAAGCTCTTCAAGAGTCTTCTAGTTCTTCTGACTATTTGTCCTTCAGCAAAGCTCCTTAAAGGAGCTGCACCCATGTGTCTGGACTACTTTAGGACAATGTTGGAGAAAACACCACAGAAATGCAACTGAATTGAGTTGTACTGAGTTGAACTGAATGATGCCACGCAGGGAACTGGTCTTTGTGTTCAGGGAACTGACTGCCCTCTTCATTCTTCTCTCTGTGCAGCTGCTTTGAGGACGACGAGCCTCCGTGTGTGGAGTCAATTGAGTATTCATCCTACAGCGAGTCCCTCAGAGCCGAGGAGCTGGATGCTGAAGTCAACAGAAACTCTTCAAGCACCGAGGAGGAGGATGAGGAGGATGAGGAAGAGCCTGAGAATGGCAGCAGACTGAGACAGAGGAAATCTCGCCTGTTTCCTCATGTGTGCCACCAGGATTCGCTAGAGACTCTCGCCATCAAGAGCAGCCAGTGCAACGGCATCGACATCAGCAACACTTACCTGAGTTAAAGCCTTCTGTGTGTGTCTGTCTGTCACATTTTGTCTCAATTTAATGGAAATGTTTGTGTTATAGTAGAATATAATTTGCCTACCAAAGATTTGGAGACGCCTAGCTTTTCAAATTGTTTTTAATAAATGATAGTGTTTACTTTGCCACACAAATCTTTCATGACGTTAAAGCACATCTGAGTCTTAAAGAGCTCAAGTATGTGCTTTTAACAGTAGTTTAGAAACAAAAAGAAGTTTCAATCATTACTGGTGTGACTGCATCAGTTAACAAGCCTAGCAACTTCCTGTGATACCATAATAAGCACCTAGCAACAGCCTAGTAACCACAAGAGATACCATGGAAACCACTTGCAATACAATAATACGCACCTAGTGACAACTACAACAGCCTGGCAACCACCTGGAAAACCACAAGAACCACTAAGCAACTCCCTAGCAACCACCAGAGATACCGTAGCACCCTAGCAACCAACTGCAATGATATAATAGCCACCTAAAAACACCACAGGGCCCACTGTAGATACCGTAGCAACTGCCTAACAGCACACTAGCAACCATACATTGCAAATGCCATAAGCGCCACCTAAAAACAACCTAGCAACCACCAGAAATACAATACAATAATAAGAACCAAGCAAAAGCCAAGCAACAGCCTAGCAACCACCTGGAAATCCATGGTAGCCATCTAGCAACACCTTAGCAACCACCTGGAAATCCACAGAAACCGCTTAGTAACTCCTTAGCAACCACCTGCTATACTACTACAGTAACAAACACTCTAGCAAGCACCTCAAAAACCATGGCAACCACCTAGCAACATCATAGCAACCCTTTAGAGATTCCATAGCAACGGTTTGGAATTGGTTAAACCGCACAATCAAACTTTGCACTTAAAAATGACTCCAAATATTCCATAGAAAGCCCAGCGTTCCCAGACCTTCGGAAATTTGTTTATCTTGTACTGGTATTGAGTGTCGTATTGAGTGACTGATTAGTTGTAGGTAACTGTGGTTTGTAAATTATGGCTTGATTTGCAGAACCATATTATCAGACACCATCACATCATGAGGTTCAGACAGATTTGGACTTCAGGAGCTTTCCAGAAGCTTTTCTGCTTTAACAGCAGGGTTAGATTAAATTTACCTTTAATCTTAAACTACCATCACCACAGCAAACATCCATAAAACAATAACACACATTTACCAGCAGTGGGAGGCAACAATACAACACTATTGAAATATTTGGGCCACTATATGATATTATTGTGATTCTTCCACTTGGCAGCTCTCATTTCCTTTCCAATTTCCACTGTGACACAAAAGAACAAGGTCTTGTTCCATGTGTAGTACTGTGCAAAAGTCTTAAACCACCACTCACTTCTTCAAGATCCAGACTTTCTTGTATTTTAATGTGGTCTTGATGAACAGTTCTCCAGGCTTCCTGAAGGACTTTCAAAGCGTCCAGTCCCTGAACCTGACCAGTTTCAGAGGAATGTTTTTGTTTGTTAAGACATACAGTGACCTACGTATGAATCA
>JBBPCZ010000034.1:22038707-22049025 GCA_037974445.1 Brycinus macrolepidotus
AAACAGGAAAAAAATGACACTAGTGGGGAGAAACAACCCAACATGATGCTTTGTCTTCATCTGAGACACATCTGGCCGGATTCAGACATTTTTTTAATGTAAAACTGGATTTTCACGCGTGCAGTTCGTTGTGTGAAACGCGTCCATTCTGTGAGTCACCCGTATGTCCAAGGCGACGTTCGTTATGCGGAACATTCGTTCGTTGCGTTCGTTAAGCGGGGTACCACTGTAATAACAGTAATTTTAATAATAATAATAAAACGTAAGAAGAACGATAGTGCGATTGCTTCTCCTAAAAAATATATATATATATATATATGTCAAATGACCAAAGCACAGAAGATCAAATATGAGCAGAGATAAAAGCAGAGTTTGTATTTTTGCTGGGTGGAATCGCAGGACTAATTGGGCAGCTGTACCAGTTAACTGTTAGACCTGGAGAATCACGAGGGCACCCAGAAGGTCGCCACACTCCTCCATACAGGGCAAACTCCAAGACTGCTCAGATCCCACTGACCTCAGAGGTCTCCTGCAGAACATAATGAGTTTACCAGCTACACGCTGGCGTTAATTATGCATGCCCTTTCCCCTGTTTATTTCAGTCGCCTCAGCACCAAAAACTTGTATCAACGCTCTTCTTCTGGACAAACTTATGCTTTATTCATCACAGACTAAGCTGGAAAAACAACAGGCAGTCTTTAGTTAAAGAGCTCATATTGTGGAAAAACAAACTTCCTCTCTTTTTAAAGCATTAAAGAAGGTACCATAAACGCCCTTCACTCTCCAGACCATACACTCCATACAGTCCATACACTCCATACTCTCTATGCAGTCCATACAGTCCATACACTGCAAACACTTCACACACTCTATACACTTCATACAGTCCATACACTCCATACTCTCTATACAGTCCATACACTCCATACACCCAGACATGTTATACAATCCATAGTCCATATAGTCCATGCACTCCATTTACTCTATACACTCCATGTGCTTCATACTCTCTATACAGTCCATACAGTCCATACTCTCTATACGGTCCATACACTCCATACACCCAGACACGTTATACAGTCCATACAGTCCATATAGTCCATGCATTCCATTTACTCTATACACTCCATATACTTCATACACTCTATACAGTCCATACAGTCTATACAGTCTATACATGTCTATCCTACTGCAGGAACAATTTTACTAGTACTATCTGTCTGTCTGTCTGTGTGGTTTTTGTTGTTATTTTTATGTTACTGTGTGATCTGGATACAGTGTCACTTTTTGATTTATGTCCCCCATTGGACATAAAATGTGATGATCTTTGTGGAGTTTGGGATGTGTTCCTCAGAGAAGAAGATTATTCCTCCAGTTATTTACTTTCACATTGTGACAGATTCTGCTTTATATAGTTTATTGCAGTTATAAGAAACAGTCATATTAAACAGTAATTTAGGGTTTTGGTTTGTTTTGTTCTGTTTATCCTCAGCCTGAACTTTGCAAACTGGTCAGGACGACTGCAGTGAACGGTCGTCTGTTTCTCGGCGTGGAGTTTATTCTGAGAAATATGACATTTAAGTCCTCAGTGGAGTAAAAAACAGGTAAGAGTGTGAAACAAACTTGTAAATGAACGATAACAGAGCGGTCCAAAAGGGGGGACATGAAAGTGAACTGAATTAATATAAAGAGCCATTCCTGTGGAGTGGTCAGTCAGAACCTTCACTTTAAACAGTGGCTTTGCTGCAAGCCTCACTGCCAAAGCAGATAAGACGCGTGACAAAAGAGCCGTGCTAAATTACCTGTGTTACAATTGCCTCCAGTCAATAATTGGTCATTCTCTCCTGCTCTGGTGGAGGTGATATAGGGAGCTGCCCCGAGGGAATCAGACCAGGCAACTTCGCTGTAAAAAAGAAGTAGAAAAATAGGTATAATCTACACGTCTGGAAGGGAAATGTATGTTGAGAGATAATCGTCATCATTAATTTTGCAAAATAGTTTATCTGAAAGAAGAATAAAGTCAAATGAAGAAATAAAGAAATGGACGTTGATTTCTTGTCTGGACAGCAGTATGGAAAGAGATGTTAACCCTGATGACCCTGGAGTCCTATGCAAACAAGAGGGGGTGGGGGGCAGATTTTTATTTTCAACAAGGTGATGTTAGGGGGGTTAGTGGTTTTGTTTTGACAGTACTCAAGACTCAAGACTGTTTATTATTCCGCCCAGCCATATACAAAGTACACAGAGGGCTGAGATAATGTTCTCTGGGGGAAACTCGTGTGACATTTAACAGTGCAAAGCAAGACATAAAGTACAGATGAGAAATTGCAAATTAGGACAAAATGACAAAGACAAACTAGTACAGACTGTAGTGCAATATGAATTTACAACACAAGTAAATAGTGCAAAAAAGAATGAAGGTGGACTTTGGCATTGACAGTGAGTGGGCATGGGGTAGATAATAGTTTAGGTAATAAATAGTTTAAAATACAGTATAAAGCAGTTTAAAAGCAGTTTGAGGTACGTATCTAGTCGCCAGTTTAAATTTATCAGTGCAGTGGTGTGATTTGTCCATATTCAGAACTCTGGTGCATGGTGTGGGCACTGAATTATTCACAAGTCTTGCTCTTTGTGGGACGATGATGCTGTGGTGTTTGGCAGTGGTGGCTCTGATGCTTCTGAACCTTTTCCAAGACAACATTGGGTAGAACAGTCCATGTGAGGGGTGGTTGGGATCAGCAACAATGCTGGTTGCACGCTGATGATCTTCACAGATGTCCTCATTATCCGCTGGAGAGACTTTCGGTCGGTGTTGCTGAGTTTCCGAACCGGCAAGCGATACAGCTGCAAAGGATGTAGGCGGCATGTTTCATTTTGTTGAGAAAGGAAAGGATTTGTTTTGTCGACGGGGGACGGGGTGGTTTATGTTGTCAATGGGGGCATTTTTGTTTCTTTACATTTACGTTTACTGCATTTAGCAGACGCTCTTATCCAGAGCGACGTACATCACACATTAGTAATCCACATCTGTTCTTCATACCTGTAAAGCTAGACTTAAATCAACATATGCTTTTAACCAAGTTAATGCCAGCTAAGTTACACACCTTAACAAACCCTGTCAGAGAGAAAAAACAAGTCAGAGGTTAATACACAAGTAAGGAAAAACAGTTAAGAGGGTAAGTGCCTGAGGGATTTTTTTTAAACATTTAGGAAAAGATGTATAAGAAATCTTTGTGTGACCAGTAGGATTTCTCACTGAAGCGTTGACGTGCTTTTACATGAGTGGGATGTGGGACCTTTGTGTAATTTGCGCAGTGAGATTATAGGGTTGACTGGCTCTGCCAAATGGTCTTCAGTACATTTTTTCACACTTCTCATATTAATAGGCCACTGAAATACTTAATGTTTAGCTGATGGTGAGGATGTTTCTTCAGTGACAAGTCTCGAAGGACACACTATATCCAAAAGTCTGTCTATCAGAAAAGTCAGTCTATCCATCCATCCATCTATCATCTTTTAGATTCATGGTTGCAAATAAACCGTCTGCAGGAACAACAATCTGCATCACTTCAGTGAGAATGGGCGGGGCTTAATGTTATGTGTGGCTAAACTGGCTGGTTTTACAGCTTGGCTCCCATTTTTTAACAACATTCATGTTAAAGTCTCAGTTTCTTTTAGTGGCAGAAATGTTTTTCAGGTCATGGGTCCTTTCAGAGCTTTCTAGAGGTTATCAAAGTTTAAACGGCTACTGATATTTACTGGCCTTATTATAAAACAGCACGATGGGCTGATGATAGAAGGTTTAATATTCAGCAAACACTCCATTTTCTGCTGGGCTTATTATGGCATGGTTAAAAGAAGGGTGTACAAAAAACACTAATGTTGAACCAGCAGCACTGGCCAAACATCTCCCACCTGTGTGCATGGACCATTGACCCCATACTCAGTCAAATCGATGCCCGAAGAACAAAGAACATTTCGCGGCTGATTGGCTCTACATCTGATTCCTGTGCGTTTTCTGGAAATGACCCCTTTCCAGGCATTCATTTACTTATTTATTTATTTTTCTGCAGCGTGACATTTTGGGAAAAAGTCACAAAACCCGAGCAACACACTCCCGAGAGGGAAAAAAAGGGGTGAAATGGTTCAGAACCTTCTTCACGGCTACTTAACCAAGGGAGTCCTTCAGAAAGGACAAAACAAGCACACATAAATACACACATTTAATTCTGCCTCACTTCTACAGGCCTCGTCTGCTCCTCACCTGAGGACTCCTAGACCATGTTTATATTGCCAGACTGAAGTGGCACTAATCAGAACTACTTTCAGAGCGGTGTGAACACACAAATCTGACCTTTTTAACTCACATCTAAGGCTTTTTCATATGGGCGCCTATATCAGAGAAATACTTGGTTTATAGTCAAGTGCATAGCCTTTGATTAACCTTCTCCCCTGATCACAGACGGCTGAGAGTTGACCAGAGCTGATGATGGTAGCATGTTCATTTGTTGTTGTTGTTTGGGATGCATGCGGATGAATTATGCTACTGATTAGCATGCAGGTTGTTTTAAGGTGCAGATATGTTCTCGTCAATGACAGTTATGGGGCACCTTTGTAATCACCTCTAAACAACAAAATTTTAGCATCTTTCAAATCCCAGCAAAAATAAGGCTTAGTAAAGTGTAAAGTGGCCATTTTTGTCACACATGAACACACCACACCACAGCACAGCACACACCGTGAACAATGTGAAATTTGTTCTCTGTCTTTAACTCATTTACCCAAGTAAAGCAGCACGCAGCCAGCGGCGCAGTGCCCGGGGAGCAGTGTGTGAGGACGATACCTTGCTCAAGGGTACCTCAGTGGCGCCACTAGCAGTCCTAGGATTCGAATCCACAACGTTCCGATTGCAGGAGCAGCTCCCTAACCACCAGGCCACCAACTGTAAGAATTGGTGTGTCTGTAAGAATTTGTGCACATTTGTTCAAAAGAGCATTTTTGAAGACACTGCTGACACTGACGTTAGACAAGAAGTCCAGGATCACAGTTGACGTTCCAGCTCATCTCAAAGGTGTCCAGTTCAGGGCAAGTTGCTGGAATTCCTCCAAACAAAATTCCTCAAGTTATTTCTGTATGGAGCTGATGCTGGAACAGAAAAACTGGAACTGGAACATGGAGCTCTCGCTAGAAAAAGAATGCTGCTACAAAGTTGGAAGTTCTGGTACTGATGTTTCTTTCTTATGTTACTGATGTTTTCTATTTTACGAGTGGTACAACAGAGGGTTGGACATGTTTACACTGGGCATGCTTCAGCACTCAGTGGCCACACTTTGTTGGTTTTCATGGTCTACCGCTTCATGTTTTACCTGTCGTTGCTCTTAGATGCTTCCATTTCACGATAATAGCACTTGCAGTTGTCCAGGGCAACTCTAGCAGGTCAGAAATTTCATGAACTGACTTTTTAAAGTCTATTTAAAGTCACTGAGCTCTTCAGTATGATCTGTTATACTGCCATGTGTGGCTTAAACACCTGAATTCAACAATTAGGAGGATTGTCCACATACTTTTGGCCATACAGTGTATCCCATTTTCATCCACAGTTGGCGTTTTTGCAAGTTGTGTGTGTGTGTGTGTGTCAAGTTTAGTCAAGTTTTAGCTCTCACATAACCAAGGTTTTGAGTATTTATCCACAGAGGAATCATGTCATGTGAGCGAAATCCCCTTTTTATCCAGTTTGGAATGTTCTGCAGTTTTCAAAATCTGTTTAGAAGTCATTTAGTGGGCACCTTATCCTGTGAGTATAGAGGGTGTGAACAGTGTTATTTTTCTGGCCCAAAAAAGTCAGGTATCTGAGAGTAAAGTGACTGGAATCGGCAGGAACGAAATTATGATGCAAATTTATGTTAAGCTTTTCCACTGCATGGCACCAGCTCGACTTGACTCGACTCTACTCGACTTGGCTTTTTGGTACCTGGTGTCCTTCAGAGATGACAAAACAAACACACACATATATACACACCATTAATTCCGCCTTACCCCTACTGGCCACATCTGCTGCTCACTGAACATTTCTTTTATATTACCAGGCCAAAGTGGCACTAATCAGATCTGAAGACACAAATCTGATCTTTTCAAACCAGATCTGAGGTTCTTTCATATGAGCTCCTGGATGAGATACATATCTGATTCGTGGCCATGTGACCCTAAAGATGAGAGTTCCTGCAGAAAAGCGTCTGAGCTGACTTGACTCGACTCAGCGTTTTGGTACCTGGTGGCTCGTTCCTTTTCCTCTGCAATTAGTGCCTCCTTGGTGCAGCTGGTGATGCTGCAGATATGGTGAATACTGTAGATACAGAAAATAGTATCGGGTACCAGATACTAGGTACTGGTTTTGCCAAATGGAAAACCGAATAGGCGAGTCGAGTCGAGTCGAGCCGATGCCATGCAGTGGAAAAGTGCCTTTAGCGTATGGCTCCCCTAAAACAGTTTAATTTCTTTTGTGAGATAACATTAACTGCGGTTCACCACAAAAGCTTCTGTGCCCTGCTCTCATAAATTGTTTAAATGCAACACTCCCCCCCTTCACACCCCCCTTCTGCACATTATACTGTCTCTCTGCAGGGAATTTCATTATGGCCTAGATTAGAGCAATCACTCTCTCCTGAGAGAGAGAGAGAGAGAGAAAGAGAGAGAGGGAGAGTGAGAGGGGGTCTAAAAGAATGGCACGAGAAGATATCATGACATTTCCATAGCGCAAACGTGGTCCAGACTTATCTCCGTGCTTTGTTTTCTATTATCTTTTATTCTCCCTCCCTCCGTCCCTCCTCTGCATGTGAGAAAATCGTTGTTCCTCAAAGAATTCTACCCCAGTGACCACGTTTAACGAAAGCGGTGCATTTACACTAGAAAATCACTCACTGTGACCTTTTTTTTTATTGCGCACCTGGACGCATACTTATCTCATAAAATCCATGAGCGAGTAATAACATGGGCCGCACGGCGGGGCTTTTGTTCTGTGCCGCGGCTCGTGGAGCAACACGCTCGCTCCGTTGCTTTAACAACTACAGGCGATGTCGTAACATATCACACAGCTTAGGAGTGTTTGTGCACAAATTTAGTTGTCGACTTTAGCCGACACACTTCCACTGGCCTGCCTCAGCAAGCAGGACTTCTTTCTTAGTGAGCCGACTTTAAGCTTAGGCTCCTGACTTCAGATCACATGGTGGTGATGCAGAGTCCTTCAGAGTAGAGAAAACAAACACACACATACACACATTTAATCCTGCCTCAATTTGCTGCTCCTCACCTGAACACTCCTGGGTCTTGTTTATATTACTAGGCTGAAATCACTAATCAGATCTGAACACCTGAACACACAAATCTGATCTTTTCAAACCAGATATGGGCTCCTGGATCACATATGTACCTGATCTGTGGCCATGCGACCCGAATGAGAATGTTCTCTGCGTTTAACTCATTCACCAAGTGAAGCAGTGGGCAGCCAGGAAAACAGCGCCCGGGAAGCCGTGTGGGGATGGTACCTTACTCAAGGGTACCTCAGAGGTGCCCTAACCACTAGGCCACCAGCTGCCCCAATATGCTTGCGAGGCAAGGCAGTGGAGGCAGTGTGATGCTCTGGGTGATTTTCTACTGGGAAACTGTGCATCGTGCATTCAAGTGGATGTTAATTTGACACCTAAGCACTGCACACCAAGTTCAGCCCTTCATGGAGACACTGTTCCTAATGGCAGCTCCTCTTTCAGCAGGATGACCCCCCCCCACACACACACACACTGCAAACACTGTTCCTCCAGATTCCCCAGTTCTCAATCCGATCGAGCTTCTGTGGGATGTGCTGGACAAACTAGTCCGATCCATGGATGCCCCACCTCACAACTTACAGGACTTAAATGATCTGCTGCTGGTGCAGAACCACGGGCCTTCTGAGGTTCTGGTGGAGTCCAGGCCTCAACAGGTCAGAGCTGTTTTGGGGGCATGAGAGGGACCAGCAATATTATATATATATTCAGTCTGCAGCAGTTTAGCCCCACCCACTTACGATGAAGTTATAAGGAGTGTTTCTACCTGCACAACTGCACAAGGCAGTCAGTTGGAACACAAAGTACATTTACATATAACAGCTTAGCAGGCGCAATAATAAAGACAGCCTGTTTGGGATAAGGAGAGGTTTGGAAATGTGAAAAAAATAAATAAAATGCACTTTCAAAACTTAACTTTAATCATTAGAGGTATCTTTGAATGTTTTGAAGCCAAACATCCGTCCCTGTGATCCAAAGCAAGGACGAACCCAGTCTTCTCTGAAAGTTAAAGACCCGAAGAACATCATTTGGCTGATGATGAATCATTCAGACCACAAGAGAGCCCTCCAACGTGGGAGAGGCGACGGGGAGAAACCAGCACACACACAGTCCGAGTCTACCAGAGCCTGAATGCTGGATGCCACTATAGCTATTCCATGAGCCAATGAAACATGAAATTAAATTAGCATGTCTATATGTTTCAGAGGCAACAGAGCAGCTCGGGAATGATAGAGTGTCTCTCCCTGTATGTTCTCTCTCAAACTCTCCAGGAATAATATCCCGTTAGCACTGGGAGCCTTGGGCCGGCTAATGTATTTTGAAAGGGACGGTGTGTTTCTCACTTTCTTCTCACAGTTATTCTACACCTGATCACCCAGGACCTGGCTGGGTCATGACTGGGATTTCCATTTAAAAAACCAAGCAAAAATTACTAATTAATAATATGACCACGCAACTTTTCGAAACACCATGTAAGATATGTTGCATGATTAAATTAAATGGAAGCTTTTGCTTGTACGTTTTTAAAAACTCTCCAGTGGATAAAATACCAAATAAAACTAATGTTTTTTTTGCATCAGTTTGCACAACTATTGTGCCGCCTGACACACTTCAAAAGCAACACCAGCAAACGACCTTGCAGAGCTGTTGTTTTGGTTACACGCCTTTATGAACCATTTTCATCGAGTATTTATATTCTCTCTTATTCGTTCATCATACTACATCATTCATTCGTCATCACTACTATGTAACCATAGCAACCACAACTCGTGCTGTTGTACAACAAGCATGATCAACGAGTCACGAATCAAAGTCAAACGAGTCACACCAGCAATGAAACGAACATCATCTCACCGATTAGAAAATTATACATCTACAACATCAAAGAGACGTCAGGCAGTCACTGTCTGGCCTGAAACAGCTGCTCTGACAGAGTGGCTCTGCAGTCAGGCGGTGCAACCAGAGCGAATACAAGAACACCAAGTAACAGATTGTTGAATTTTATTTTGGAACAAGCAAAAAAACGTATGCAGCAATGGGTCGAACTTAAAAATCTCCCCCACTGAAGAGTTAAAATGAGCCAAGAAGCCAAGAAAGCCACAGATGAACGATCCAGTCCAGCCTGGCGGTTCTGACGAATTGGGCGTGTCAGACTGAACAACGCTACTGACACACACGGATGGCCTTACCTGAAATAACCAGCGGAGCGTCTGAGGAGCTTTTGAACCTATACGTTTGTACTGGTGGGCATGGAGGCCAGCCAACACTCCTACAGCCAATTACACTCTGCCCAGGTCTCTCCGGTGAGGAGTAATCGATCTCCCCACGCACTGCGGTCACGCTGGCCTGCGGGATCACTTCTACATTAGCCTAATGACTGGGAAAGTTCAGTTTGTATACCGAAGGCTCCGGTTCCCACCGGACTGTAAAATGAGCTGCAGATATCTTCATATACTTTACCCTCAGAACACACAGCAGGTGTGAAAAAGAATCAGAAATGGCTTCAAGGGGACCAAAAACATGGAACAGGTCTTTATTAATGAATTTAAATTTATAAACACATTTACAACACTTGCCCTCAAATAAACATCAGTATTATTGAAGATCATTATTTATTAGTAGCTTATAGGAACCTTTAGGAAGCAGATCTGTTAAAATAGTGATTGTGATGTACCTTCAGTTTGGAAAGGGTTAAAAGAGCATCTGAATCTCAGCCTGGCTTTATTATCTGGTTATAACTGAAAATAAGGAAGAGCGCCAGGGTGCAGGGGATATAGAAAAGGATCACTCCCCTTCAAAATATTCACATTCTGTAACTTTGTGGTCTGAAATGAAGATACACACAAAAATACAATGTTTCCAGGTGTGGGGGCACAGACGTGCATTCCGGCTGCTTCAAGTCAAGTCAAGTAGGTGTTTACTGTCATCTCAACCATCAACACAGTACACAGTGATATGAAACAATGTTCCAGGACCACAATGTTCCTCCAGGACCACAA
>JBBPCZ010000034.1:22438765-22451358 GCA_037974445.1 Brycinus macrolepidotus
GTGCAGAACGGACACGTAAAACGCATGGATGGGTTGGGGTTGGAGAGAGAGAGAGAGAGAGAGAGAGAGAGAGAGAGAGAGAGAGAGAGAGAGAGAGAGAGACAGAGAAGATATGGGCAGAAGAAGGGTAAGAGACAACAGTGAGCATGACACTACATGAAGGATACATAACCAAGGGGAATCAGGGATAAGTCTGGATGATTTAAACTACATGAACTGTGCTTCAGCACCAATAATGTGTTCTGAAAATCTTTTTTAAAAATAAAACTTAGACTTTAAAGCAACTTCCTCTAGGATCAATGATGTTTTCTCATTCTGATTCTGATACACTATAAAACATAAAAAGCCACCACTCACAACCCAACACAACCGACCCCACTCCACCATACAGTCCACATATAGAGGCCCATCACTAATGATTATATTAATGATCGAGTAATCTAGGGCAGTGTTTCTCAGCCCTGGTCCTGGAGGCAGCCTGTTCTGCACATATCAGTGTTTAATACCCCCACCTTCAGCTCAGTGAGGGGCTGTTAATGGATCATTAGCTGGAAGCAGGGGGCCTCCAGAATCATGGCTGAGAAACACTGACCGGGCGAATAATCAAACTGTACTTTCAAATCGAGTCAAACAATTAAAGACAGCTTAATTGAACAACAACATACTATATAAAGCCTTTCAATGATTCAATGATTAGGGGTGTCATAGACAGTTCAGGGCTTACAGTTCAATACACTCCCCATATTTTCAACTAAAACAATACAATATTCTGAAAAACATTCTGAAGAAAAATGGTGACTGTATTCAGCCCAATCTACTAATAAGACTAGAGCCAGTAGGCCTGTGTGTGGGGGGGTCTGTATGACATAATGTTCTGGACTGGAATGTCTTAAAGGCACAGTAAACTATAAAGAGAGGCTGGAAATTGTTCAGGCAAAAATGAATGGGATAAAACCACTCAAACACTAAATGTGGGGAAAAATAGATGCCTTTTAATAGAGCTCACCTTTATTGAAAACTCCCACCACTCCTACAATAGTGGGCATGGTGGCGTAGAGATCATCCGCTTTCTGTGCGGAGTGAGCAGCTTCTGCTGCCCTCTGGAGGTCGATAGGGGAACTGTCATCCGGAGCATAGCGATGAGTGGCCGTTCTCTTCCTCTTTCCTCTTCTTCTGGACTCCGAGACCCCCGTTGTGAACAGCGCTGTCCGGCCCTCCTCCATTCCGGGCTCCAGAACAGGCTCAGCCGTGGGGCTCTCCGGAAGAGCCGAGGCCTGCGGGCTGGTCACCTCTCCTGGGTACTCGTACTTGGCCTGGGTCTCCTCCTGGTGGTCCCACAGGATGTTCTGAGCAGTCGTGCCCACCTCGCAGGACGTGGGGTCCTTGGAGACCTCCTCGCTGCTGTCCCGAGGAGGGCTGCTGTCTGACAGGCACAGGTAGCGGCTGTCGTCCTCCTTGGCGCTGATCTCCAGCGAGGACTTGATGAAGGACTTGCAGTAAGCGATGACATCGTCCATCTGCAGGTAGCTGGCGGCCGACATGACCTCGATCACATTGGTGCTGTTGAGCTCCAGCTGGCCTGAGTACACAAAGTCCAGGATGACGGTGAAGATGTCTGGGCTGAAGGCGTCAAAGGAGGCACTGACCGGCTCCAAGCTGTCCCTGGCTCCCTGAGAGAGGAGCATACGGAAGTAGCCGCTGCTGCCGAACAGGACGTTGCGGTGCGCCCGGAAGAGGTGCCCCTCCACCAGGACATTGCAGTCGCAGAAGAGCTCCTGCCGCCGCTGCTGGTCCAGTTGCTTCAGCAGGCAGCTCTGGTGGTTGGCCGACATGTCTGCGCTCGTCCATTTGTGCATTAGCCTGAAAAACAAGAATTATGAGTGGCCATTTTTGTCATATGTGAACACACCACAGCACAGCACACAGTGTGAACAGCGTGAATTTCTTTCTCTGTATTTAACCCATTCACCAAGTGAAGCAGTTGGCAACCAGTGACGCAGTGCCTGGGGAGCAGTGTGTGGGGATGGCATCTTGCTCAAGGGTACCTCAGAGGTGCCACTGGCAGTCCTAGGATTCAAACCCATGACCTTCCGATCACAGGGGCAACTCCCTAACCACCAGGCGACCAGCTGCCCCCTTATTTGTGGTAAAAATTATTCTACTAAGTGATTTAGATTATTTACAGTTATTTCCATCCAGACCCCAATAACAGTGGTTATGATCCAATCTTTGCAGTGAAATGTTACAGATAAAACAAAATCAACAGGTCACCATTGCCTTATTTTACACAAAATGGCACTGTTAATGCATTAATTCCACGGTTGTGCCCCAAAATCTAAGTGGCCCATTTCTGGGTCATCCTCTCCCATCCCCAAATCCTTTGTTTCCAGCTGAAAAAAGGGAAAAGGTCCCAACGTGCCTATACCTAGCCTTCTGATTGGCTGAAATGCCTGTCAATCAAGTACGGGCTGGAACAGATGGAGCCACACCCCACTTTATTTCTTTCCCACCCTTTTTCCGTCATCGCCACCTCCTGCATTGGGATTGGCTCTGAACCCAGGAGGAGGGCCTCTAATAACCAATCGTGGGGCAGGACGAGGGACTTCTAGCCAATCATCCCGGGAGCTGTCGGAAAACGGGTGGAATGTAAAAAAACGCCCCCCGTTTCTCCCAACGGGTAACAAAAATTGGGGGTAGGGGGGCAAAAATGGGGCAAACAGCATTGTAGAAGACATGAAGGACCAGAATATTTTCTGTTTAGTTCTATCAGGTCGCTGTAAGCACTTCAGGCTGTTTCAGAGCAGAGCAGGCAGAGAGAGGGACATGGAGCCAGAACAACAGCTCCGGCTCTTTTTCCCCCATAAATAACCGAGCTGCGGGTTTAGTGATCTTAATAAAATCTTCATTATTATTCGCGAAAATAGTGAGGTTAAAAACGAGCTCGGTGTTGCAGGTTTCGAAAATGAGGGAAAAGCGAGCACTACGCCCGTCCGGTCGTCCATTAGAGCAGCCTACACCCGGGCGAGCCCAGCCTGCCGTGGCCGGACACGGCGCGTCTCTCCCGGCCTCCCCGAGCCGCCGAGCCCGCCCTCCACACCTGCAGCTCCAGCTCCACACACTGGCTCAGGGCTGGAGGTGTGGGGACGGGTAGACCCTGCAAGCCCATCGACCTTCCCTCCCTACCCCTCCTTCCTCCCCCCACCAAGAAAAGAAATTAGAGATAAATATAATATAATATAAAAGATAATATTTAGACAAATGCAGAGAGATGGTGAGGGTTTGGAGGGGGGTGGTGGATCATGGAGCACCACGCCCGGGGTGGATGGACCAGAGCCCGTGGTTAGTCCTCTCCCGCAGCGGGGCGGGCTGCAGTGCGCAGCGGCGTGGCGGCGCTCCCTCCCCGTGCACGGAGCTCCACACAGCCCGCTGCCCCCCTCCGCCCTTCGCCCGACACCCACCTCCACCCCCCCTTTCAGGCTTTCTTTCTTCGTCCTCCCCGTACCAACACACACACACACCCATACTCACTGCCGACCCGGTTCGCCGGGGGTCCGGTACGGTCTGCTCGACCCGCTCTCACACACCATCTCCATGTCTCCGCTCCTCCAGGAGCCCTCACCCCTCCAGCTCTCCCCGAGCACTTCCTGCCCAGCCCGAAAGACCGAAACCCGCGCGCGCGCGCGTGTGTGTGTGTGTGAGGGGGGAGGAAAAAAGCCCCACACACACGGCTCTTGCTGACGTGGGTGTTCGGAGAGCCCGAGAGGGGCCGGGGAGAGCTTAAAGCTCACGCGTCCCTCCACACACTCCACACACACACACCCCTCACCCACACTCCACATACCTTAGACACACTCCACTTACACCTCACACACACTCCACAGACACCTCACATACACCCCACACACACCTTCCACACACTCCACAGACACCTCACACACTCCTCATACACACTCCACTTACACCTCACATACACTCAACACACACCTTCCACACACTCCAGACACATACACTCCACACACAGCTCTCTCACACACACCTCACCCACACTCCACACACACCTCACACACCTACTACATACACTCCTGACACACACCTCACACACACTCCACACACAGCTCTCACCCACACACCTCACACACACTCCACACACCTTGGACACACTCCACACACACTCCACTTACACCTCACACACACTCCACAGACACCTCACACACACTTTCTACACACACTCCACAGACACCTCACACTCCTCACACACTACACTTACACCTCACACACAGTCCTCACGCACACTCCACATACACCTCACATACACTCCACACACACACGTCACACACACCTTCCACACACTCCACAGACACCTCTCACTCCACACACACACCTCTCACACACACACCTTCCACACACTCCAGACACCTACAACATACACTCCTCACACACACACTCCACACACAGCTCTCACCACACACCTCACACACTCCACATGCACACTCCACATACACTTCACTTTCCACACACTCCACAGACATCTCACACTCCACACACAGCTCTCACACACACACCTCACCCACACTCCACACACACACCTTCCACACACTCAGACACCTCACACTCCACACACCTACTACATACACTCCTCACACACACCTCACACACACACTCCACACACAGCTCTCACCACATACCTCACCCACACTCCACACACACCTCACACACTCCTCACGCACACTCCACATACACACTCCACTTACACCTCACAGTCCTCACACTCCTCACACACACTCCATAGACACCTCATATACACTCCACACACACTTCACACTCCACACACACACCTTCTACACACACTCCACTGATACCTCACACTCCACACACACACCTCACACACACTCCACTTACACCTCACACACAGTCCTCACACACACCTCACACACTTCTCACACCTTCTACACACACTCCACACACACCTCACACACAACTTCCACACGTTCCACAAACACCTCACACACTCCACACACACCTTCCACACACTCCACAGACACCTCACACATGCACCTATTACACACCTCATACACCTTCTACACACACTTCACACCCTCCACACACCTTCTACACACACCTCACACTCCACACACACCTTCCATACACTCCAGACACTTCACACACATCTCACACTTTCTACACACACTCCACACACACAACATCCACACATTCCACAAACACCTCACACACTCCACACACACCTTCCACACACTCCAGACACCTCACACACACACCTTCTACACACCCTTCACACCCTCCACACACCTTCTACACACACCTCACACTCCACACACACCTTCCACACACTCCAGACACTTCACACACACACTTCTCACACCTTCTACACCCACTCCACACACATCTCACACACAACTTCCACACATTCCACAAGCACCTCACACACTCCACACACACCTTCCACACACTCCACAGACACCTCACACACACACCTTCTACACACCTCATACACCTTCTACACACACTTCACACCCTTCACACACCTTCTACACACACTCCACACACCTTCTACACACAGCTCACACTCCACACACACCAGACACTTCACACACACCTTCTACACACACTCCACATACACCTCACACAGTCCTCACACTCCTCACACTCTTTCCACAGACACTCCACACACCTCACACACACTCCACTCACCTACTACATACACACCTCACATACACTCCACACACCTTATACACCTCTCACACACAACTCACACACTCCACACACACACACCTTCTATACACCTCACACACCTTCAACACACACTACACTCACCTTCTACAAGCACTCCACACCCTCCACACACACCTCACACACCTTCTACACACACTTCTCACACCTTCTACACACACACCTTCCACAAGCACTCCACACACTCCACAGACACATTTCACACTCCTTGCACACACTCCTCACACACCTCACATACTCTCCACACAAACTCCACACACACCTCACACGCACACCCCCACTTTCTGCAAGCTCCCCAAACACGCACCCATAAAACACAAAAGAGGCGACTCAGAGTTCACCCCCAGCCAGAGTCGAGTCGAGTCGATTAACAAAACTTCACAAACTAGACCTCAGGAAAAGTTCTTCTGTGGCGAATGATAAAGTTGATTCGAATCTGTTCATTCTGAACATTCACATTCGTTCACAGTAATGCTAATTACTATACTGCCTCAGGTGTTCAATAAAGACTAATTATAAACAAAACCACACAGATTAGACCTCAGAGAAGATTCCTCAGGACCAAATGGCACAGAGTCAATTTGATTCGATTAAATCTGAACACCTGCATTCACAGTTCAGAGTAATGTTGATTGTTATACCGCCTCAGGTATTCAGAAATGGCTCATTCCAAACAAACCTACACAGATTAGACCTCAGGAAAAATTCCGTACATTCGAATGGTACAGAGTGGATTCGAATCAAATCACTTTGAATATTCGCGTTCGTTCCTAATAACGTTGATTACTATACTGCCTTAGTTATTAAAAAATTACCAATTACTAACGAAACCAGGCAGATTAGACCTCAGGGAAAATGCTTGAGAGTTTATTCGAATCGAATCATTACGGACATTTGCGTTCGTTCAGAATAATGTTGATTATTATACTGCCTCAGGTTTTCAAAAATGACTTATTACAAACAAAATAACACAGATTAGACCTCAGAAAAAAATTCTGTAGTGCTGAGCGGTACAGAGTCGATTCGAATCGAATGATTACGAATATTTGCATTCGTTCAGAATAATGTTGATTACTATACTGCCTCAGGGATTCAGAAATTGACCAGTTGTGAACAAAATAACACAGATGAGACCTCAGGGAAAATTCCTCAATACTGAACGCTACAGAGTCGATTTGTATCAAATCATTCAAGTTTGTTTCAAATAATGTTGCTTATTATACGGCCTCATTTTTAAAATGTTTTTATTTTGTTTTTATTTATATTTTAATTTGTTCTTGTCTCTGTTTCTCTGTGTGTCTGTCGTAACATAAGCAATTTCCTCCGGGCTCAATAAAGTTTTCTGATTCTGATTAGCATTCAAGGAAAATTCCTCAGTGCCGGATGCTACAGAGTCGATTAGAATCAAATCTTAAGATCTTAAGTCTTCTCAGAAATGGAAAATGTCCATAATATTTATAATTTACACAATTTTCGACTCACTCCAGATGCACTCAATCAAACAAGACATGTTTGGGGTCCAAACTTTTGCATCTTTAGTTTAGCAATGGAGCTATGAGGCTAACAAAAACTGGAAGTCAATAGTCACCCAAATCATCTCCACTGTTTCTGCACAAATATATTACCAAAACTCAGCCCGAACCACATCCAGCTCTTCATTAAGGTGGGTCAGACTTGTGGACGTGGTTTAGGACTCAGTATGACAGTAAAAATGAACAAAACGGTGGAAAATGAGAGAACATGGAGTTATAAACCACATCACAGAGTCTGCGCCACCCTAACGACACTCCGGATGAGGTTTGAGTGGATTAGGGGATGATTTGGGTCTCCATTATGTTGATTATTATACTGCCTCAGATATTTAAAAAAAATGATGAATTTCAAACAAAACCACACAGATTAGACCTCAGGGAAAATTCGTCAATGTCGAATGCTAAAGACCTGATTCGACTTGAATCGAATCTTCCCAGAAATGTATATTTCCAAAATATTTATAATTTATACAGTTTTCCACTTTCCACTTTTTCCACTTCAGATGCACTCAGACATGGTTGAAGTCCAAATTTTTGCTTCGTCTTTTTTAGCGCTGTAGGTACGAGGCCAACAAACAGTAGAAGTTAATAGTGACCCAAATCATCTCCATAAAATACAACCCCAACCTGCTCAAACTCCATGGATTAGAACTCTATGTCCCCTAATTTATGACCGCTTGTGAACACCAGCCCTGGTGTCTGTAATGGTGAAGTTTTGTTCATGTTTACAGCTCACAGTAAGTCATACTGAAACCTAAACCACATCCACAAGTCTGATCCACCTTAATGAAAAGTGAAAGTGGTTTGAGAGACTTTTTGGGGGTGTGTTCATACAGAAACAATGTGGACTATCTGAGTGACTATTGACTTCCAGTGTTTGTTAGCGACGTTAGCCTCACAGCTGCACCTGCAAGAAGCAACACCTGGGACCCTTAAACTTGTCTTTGTGGATCAACTGTATCAGTAAGTGGGAAAATGTGTAACTATATTAACTGAATCTGGCTCATCAGAAATTCAACATGTTGACTAGTACAGCTGATTTAATTGGTTTCTCTAATTGGTTATTTTGACCGAAGGATCTCAGAAATTCACAATGATCCAAATTAAGAACTGTTATTTTTGAATAAAGTTGTAATAACATGAATTGTTCAATTGCATGTAGTAATTACAGAAGTAGAACAGAACGGCCTCAGTATATAATCGGTATATGAATTTTCACGTGAATATTCAACATATTAGATTTAATTCACCTTCTAATTTAACAATTCTTAATTTGGATTATTGTTAATTTCTAAGAATCTTTAATTAGTAAGACCAATTAGATAAACCAATTAATAATAATTGAATAATTAGTAATTATTAAATTAGTAATTACAGAATTAGAACAGACCTGCCTTCATGATAATCACTTTGTACTGTTAGTTACTAGTAATTTAGCATAAGTTATTAATAATGATCCAATCAGTAATTAGAACGAAATGACAGTTGCACTCTGGAAATTCAGCACAGCCGAGGTGGTTCGAATCAAATCAGCGTGAACATTCCCAGAAACTTACTATAAATTATTGAGTTTCCTAAGTTAAGTACTGATTAAATTGCACTTATTAATTATTAAATTAGTTATTCCCCTCAGTCGACTTCCTCAGTGCTGAATGTTTGGTCCAAAAGGACTCATTTGAATGTAACTGAACGTCTAAAGATTCTCACAGCTTTATCATGATATTTAATAATGACTAAATAATTTAATAATTTAAAAACCCAACCAAATTTGCATCACGGGACATCGGTCATTAGTTAATGGCAAAAAATGAAGCTCATAATGACGAAAACGACCAGAGCTGCTTAACTCCTCTATGCAGAATCACATCCTGATTCTGGAGGCTTCTTGAAGATTCTTATACAAAGGCAACAATGTTTATATCCATAAATCCCTTTTTATTACATAACTCTCATTATGTAAGTTGCAAAAAGCACCTGGTTTTGTCTTCTTGTATTTGACTTCCATGGAGAAGCCTGGCGTCAGATGGAGAAAAGAAAAAAAAAAAAAAAAAAAAGAAAGAAGAGAAAACATTTTTTCCCCCAAAAACGAATGACAAAGTGCAGACAGGAATCAAACTTTGGTCCGATAAAAGAATTCGATTATAAATGGAATAAAGATAGAAACTAAGATTAATTTAGGAGCTAATAATAATAATTTAACAGGTAGAAACAGTGTTGTTAGGAATGTGAGTCATTCATTGTGTCGTGAGGTTTTCTTCCAGATCAAATCAAGTCATATTAAAAAAACGAAGGACTTCATGGCTTCCGCTCGTTGTGGGGGTCTCTCCCGAGGGGGTCCGTTTCACTGCACCGGGCCGTTACTGAAGCCCGTGGGATTCTGGGACTGCCAGCGCCACAGATCTTCACCTGTCAGACCAGGAGGATGAGAAATGACATCACATTTGGGTCCCAGGACAGGTGTGGATTATCTACTACAGGAGGCAGATCTTTTCGCATCAGGGTCCCCAAAATATAGAATTCCCTTGTAAATTCCATATGGAAAAATGTACAGTACTTTGCAAAAGTCTTAGACCCCTGAGAAAATTACCTGTTTAGCTGAGCAGTATGTTTTTAAAAGCTAATATTGGAATATATACAAATATTAATACACTCAGACCACATTCAGTGGTGGTCTAGGCTTCTATTGGCCACACTGAAGGACCACCTACTCAACTGACGTCCTCTGCATCTTTGTCTTCATTCAATTTCCAGCAAACTCAGGGAGTCAGAGGGTCCGAGGGTCGGGCAGGGGGTGTTGGATGGGGGGGTGACACTGAGATTCAGTCGAAACTGGTCACCTGAGACACATTCTAATATCTAACCTGCTGTCTGTTATTTATGTCTCTATACATCAACAACAACCAGCACACTGGATTTTACAGTACAGACTCTGTTCTGTTACATTTGCACACTTCAGATCTTTACGCCTGCAATGTTTATTTGAATATATTTTTCTATCTATTTTTATTACTTAGTTCTAGGTTTTAAAGTTCTCTTTCCTTTATTGTTCCTACATCTCACAGATGTTTCTTGGGCTCATTTCACTACATGTTGTACTTGTATAACTGTGTTTGTGGCAAAGAATCTAGAATCTAGAATCTCAAACATGTTCCAAAAGTTTCCCTCTTTTCCTAAAATCAGCAGCAACACGATCAGAGTCCACAGTTTGTTTCTTTAGTTTTAAACTTAAAGCTATGAGGCGAATGTAGCTAACAAGCAACTGAACCTTATACCCCACCAAACTGCATGAATAACTCATCACACACTCATATATCAGGTTGTTCAGTAATCCCTAATAGACTTAAATAGATGTGCTTTCAGTCACTGTATGACTCACTGTTCTCCATAAACCAAAGCCCAGACGAATTTAGGCTTTTTAGCTACAATTTGTTAAACGTAATCTAACTACTTTGACACAGCACGGCCTTCAAGTGTAAGATTATGAAAAATGTGGATACACAGAGGGAGATAAATCACTTCCCAGTTCAGGCCTCACTGTGCATTTTTACCAAACATGAATAAAATCTACCTGATGAAAATGTCCATATGATCAATGAACACACAATCAGCCTATATGGCGTTGCTTCTTGATCCCAGTTTCAAACGAGCTGCATTCAGACATTTTGCTATCAGTCAGCAAAAGACATCGGTGGTTTGTTTGTGGGCGGAGATCGATATGAGCTGGAAACGTATTCATATTTGAAAGCTTGTTATTGAAAACTGTTAATAGTGGCCCTTCTTTTTCACATAATGAAGCACTGTGGGACCAGACACTGACCTTAGAATGTACCGCTCTGAATGTGACTCAACAGCAGCCACTACTTTAGCCTTGATTTTGCTCAAAATGACGTAACTGAATGAAGCCCTGCTCTGAAACATCTGCTTTTCAGTGGACGATAGAACCGAATTTTGAAGAACTGTTACATGTTGGTGTCTGTTGATCCATCAAAGTTTTGTTTGCATTGAAATCAATGGCAAGATGTGCATTTTCACAGACACAAGTAAGTAAATGCAGCCTAAAGGTAGCTGTTTATTACAAAACATCAGGATTGATATCAGCTGTTTTTTGCTCTAATCAGCTGGTTTTCCCTCTAATATTTGTCAGTACAGTCGACCCCCGAAATTCGCGGGGGTTACGTTCCAAGACCACCCGCGAATTGTGAAAAACCGCAAATTTGTGATGTGGTAAAAAAAAAAAAAAAAAAAAAAGCCTATTTTTATAGTCTAAACCCTAAATATGCCCCCAAATATGCTCCCAAAACACTTTAATTTCATTTTAAACTCAGCTTAATACGTTACCCTTTAAAAAAAAAAAAATGCAAAGGTAAACCTGTATACGTACTGTACAGTGTACACTGAACTGCTGTCTCCCGCAGCGCTAGAATGCGATTTTACCCCTACATATATACTGTACTTTAATTCATGCAAGCGCGTTTTCTATGGTATGCGCTGTCATTTTCTTTGGTATAAGCAGGGTAAACACAGTAATAATTTAATCTAAATTATTAGCTAGGTTCTAAGAAAAAATCTGCGAACGACTGAGGCCGCAAACTCTGAACCGCGATTTCGCGGGGGTCCACTGTATTCAGTGAAATAAGGTTTATTGTGATTTGTTCGATTGTATTAGTTCATTAGATTAATAAATATAAGTGAGTGACCCTGAATTTCCCTCTCAGGATTTCCTTGTACTGAATGGGACTGAGCGATCACTGAGATTTACTGCAATATAAACAATTAAATATTTATTATTTATATTATTAATATTCACTAATCTATAACCTAACATCACACTAATGACTCCTCCTACAGTGCTTCATACGTACACATCCTCTCGAGGCCGAAGTCCGCCTTCCAGCCCAGCTCCTTCTCCGCCAGCCGGGGGTCTGCATAGCACGAGGCGATGTCTCCATTCCTCCGGGGGGCGATCTTATACGCAATCTGCACAAAAGAAACAAACAAAGTAGGTCAAACATATTCTAGAGTTTCCTTCAACACTGCAAGGAGCTGACGTTCAGAAATGAAGCATTTTCTTCCAACAAATGTTGCTTTGTTGAATTTCTCGCACCTGTTTTCCAGAAGCTTTTTCCATTGCCTTCACCACCTGGAGCACAGAGTAACCAGTACCTGTTCCCAGATTATACACCTGCACAGAAGAGAGGGAGAGGGAGAGGGAGAGAGAGGGGGAGAGAGAGAGGGGGAGAGAGAGAGGGGGAGAGGGAGAGGGAGGGAGAGAGAGAGAGAGAGAGAGAGAGAGAGAGAGAGAGAGAGAGAGGG
>JBBPCZ010000036.1:0-10513 GCA_037974445.1 Brycinus macrolepidotus
AGGTGCAGATGATTCCAGATGATCAGGCGGTGATCAGTATACTGGTGGTGCTGAATGCTGAGTGGTTGGAACTCTTTAGGATCTTTAGGTACTTTGCTGTCTATCTAAAATTTCCTCCCATTTCTTTCATTTAATCCACTCAATATGCCAAAGATAAGACAGTTTGACAGACATATTTTGCACCAATGAGGTGATTCAAAGCAAAATAGAAAGAAAAGATGGGTGGCTCAAGACTTTTGCACAGTCCTGTACACATCATTCCAGTTTCTCACATTGTCACATATACTTTAAATTAAATACAGAATTAAAGCAGCAAAGCAAACTACTCCAGCATTCAGTTTTCTTACATTCCCTACCCTGGTCTTGGAGTCTCCCCTTGGCGGACATATTTTGGTGTTTTCCTGCTCCAGCACACCCTTTTCAGCCCAGGAAAAGTTTATAATTACCTGACTGGATCAGGTGTATTGGGAGCAGGAAAATCCCTAAAATGCTCTCTACAGTGGGAACCAATGCCCTAAGGAACCTTTCTGTACATTGTAAATGAGATGTGAGAGTGTGAAGAACTATTTAACACTTAGAACTCTGAGCATATTAATACAATCTTTTTCAACGAATTAAAACGGCCTAAAACGGTCTAAAAACAGTGTTTCCTTATACGCACTTTCTGTTTGCTGCACTTTCGCTGGGCACGCTGCCGCTTGACTGCTCTCCGGGCCCCCGCTCCCTCTGCGGGTTTTTCCCACCCACTTGTGGACAGAGACCATCTTGAAAATTCTCTTGGGTTCAAAGATCTTACGTTTTTTGTTTTGTTGTTGTTGTTTTTTTCGTTTGTTTCTAAGACCTAAACTAAAAGAAATTTGGGCATTTTTGTACTTTGCGTGTGACACCATTTTAAAAATGTGTTTTTTAGCATCAACAGAATCCTTCAATATAACTTCAATATAAGGAGCTGTTTTGCCGTATGACAACAATTTACCATTTGTTGCACTTCCAGCATGGATCCGTGCCGCTCGTGTTGTAAGTGATGCAACCTCAGGTAACAGCCAGTCAGTGCTCCTCCTTGTTATTTGATCATGCTGGTCCATAAATAATGACTGTAGTGTCGTCTTATTCTTTGCTCCAGTGTCGTCGTACCTCTCGAATGAGTGACATTTGCTGGCTTGCAGTGAAAAGGACAACGATCAGGGTGTTGAATACCTGGGTCAATCTGCTCCAGAGACAAAAGACACAGTAACTAACCAAACAAAGATGTACCAGAATAAGTAACGTGTGGATAATTGAGCACCACAGGTGTATTCACTTTCTAAGGTGCACTGAAGAACATACTGGGACAATGCTTTGTATCTCCAAAGTTGTAACTATACAGTAGAGGCCAAAAGCATGACTTTCAATGGAAATGAATGCAGCAGTTATTCATTTATAGAGTTTCTGATGTTCAGGCCAAAGACAAGTGGGTATTTTCAAATAACACCAAATTAAAAACGACAAAAACCGAGAGGTTTTGCCCCAACACTGAGGACATAAAATAATGACTCATGTCCAAAACTAACGAGTAAGTCGACATGTTTCATGAAGCACGACATTCTGTTGAGATAAGGGGGCCTTAGAGGGACGGTTTGACGAAGGATTTGGGTTTGCATGGTTTTCCCACTTGCTCTGGATGTGGTCGGTCATCCAGGACGTGTTTGGAGTCCAATTTATACCTTTTTTGGCCAGATTTGGGCTGAAGAACTGTAGCAGAACTTCTAAAGGACTACAGAACTCCAGTGGAACACCTCAGTGCATCCAGCATTTATCAGCACAATAAAAGAAAATTGGTGGGCTCTGTTCTTCTCTTTTCAAGGCACTTTTAGTCTAAAATAAAATGCTAATCACCTTCACAACAATGACACAAACAGGAATAATCCAATATTACTGACTAAAATATAATGAAGTAAACATGTAGATTAATTACATACTCAAAGTAAAAGCAGCATTTTGTGAAAATACTCAGGAAAGTACAAATGCATCCAGATGCACATGGGGGCTCTCAAGTGTAGGCCCTATCATCGGGAGATCAAGAGTTCGAGCCCCACCGGTGCCACAACCATCCGGGAGCCCAAGAGAGCACAATTGGTTTCACTCTTGCTGGGTGGGTAGGGTGGCCCTCCCTCTCCCCATCAGTCAGCGCAGGCATCTGTTAGCTGATGTAACAGACCTGGCTTTTAGCATTCTCCTCCAAGTGTGTTGAGTCATCCAGTGATATCGTTTTACCAGCAGTTTGAGAAGATGTAGAGCTTCAAAGGAACTTAGAGGAAACACATGCTGGCCTTCACCTTCCCAGTGTTAGTGGTGTCGTGGAACTAGACTAAATTATGTGGAACCAGACTAAATTGGGTGGAAAATTGGGGGAAAAATGTTACTTGAGTACATGGAGTTACCAGCCACTGCTAAATTTATGGAGTTGCTGGGCTGATTAACATTAATTATACTTCTTAAAGCATTGTCTGTAGATTTATACAGAGAGATTAGGAATAAATAAATGGGCTCCATGAAGCTGAAGCTAGCCCATGAACAGGAAATGTGGCCCATACACACACATACACGCACACACACACAGATGCTTATGAAGTCAAATACTTACTAAGCCTGAAACTGACCCTGAAAGCTGAAACCTGTTTGGAACAGAGGTGGCCAGTAGCTCCATGCACTCAGGTACAATATTGATGCTTGCTGGAAGTACTAAGATGTTCCACTGCAGTTACTTGGCACTTTTTCGTGAGCAGCTACTTTTTTACTCAAGTAGTTCCCTGCTGGTCCAGTTTATGACACTGTTGGACAGAACCTTTACTTTTTGGCTTTTAGGCTACAACACATACCTTTGGGTTCCATCTGTAAATCCAAGAACAGAACCATTTAACACCCTGTGTGTCCAAACTGCCATCCAACTACCAAATCAAGAAAACGGCTCAAGTAAAGTCTAATTTGAAAAACTGAGTCCTGAAAGTCTAATTTTTAAAAAAGAACCAGCAACATAACCGAGAGTTAAAATGTCGATATGTACATACAAAATAACTGACCTCTTCCCTGAATCATTTTAGGAAATGATTCAGTGCATCATGAAATTACATATTCCAACACCATTCAGTTTGATACAATTTGATTGCTTCAGACTTTTACTTGTACTTTTAAAAATGCTAAATTTTAGTGGAGGAGTTATTCACACACACACACACACACGCACACCCACACACACACACACACACACACACATTATATATATGTATATATAAGGTGCCATTAACAACTGTTTATCTGGGCAGTTGAGTGTTCTGCCAGTAAAAAAACTAAAATAAAAAAAAAAAACCTAAATACCATAAGAACCAATACCAATAAACAAATCCAGCAAAACATAACTGGAAAATGTTTTCAGTAAAGTGATGTTGGTTAGAAGAACACCAGTCTGGTTTCTGTTCTTCTCCAGACACATCACATGTATTTGTTCAGTTCCATCAGAACATAAGTAGTACATGAAGGGTTAAACTAACACACTCCTCAAATCAGAATGTATTTGTTATTTGCATTTCTTCCCATGTCATTTTTTCACCAAACAAATGCCACCACCCAGATAAACAGCTTTCCCATCATTTTCTCACACGCCTATGACTTTTTCCAAGCGCCATACATTTCCTTTCCTCTTCATAACCCTGAGCCAGTTTTTGTGGCAGACCCCACTTCACTGCTTTCTTAGCATGCCAGAGCTGGCTGATCCCAGATCAGAACAAAAAGACCACTTTCACAAACCCCTTTATACGCTTACACCAACCCACAAAGGAGGCCGGTAACCAGAGGCATTGTTGGCCAGGGATGGGCTCTTAACGTCCCTCTTTTTTTAGCAGGAAATGGGCGAAACCACGGTTGAAATTATTACTCCGACATTTTGCGCTGTGAAGGAAGTGCCTCCTGATAGCGGAGGCCGTTTGGTTTCCTGTTGTGCGCTAACAGTTTTGGCTTTTACCATGTGGGGAGGAAGAGGACAAAAGGATCCCGGGTCATTGTTGAGTGAGCAATGAAAAAGCAGTTAAGGGGCTCGTGGGTGGACCCAGACAGACAGAGAGTCTAGAAGTATCAAAAGCACAGCTCGATTTGGTTCAAAAGTGGAAAACGGAAAATTCTTTACTATCATAAATGGACAGACTAGCTCATCTAACAAACGTTCCATTCCATCATCTGCCTGTGTGCCCGTGTGAGACACCAAACGCTGTTCCAGGACCATTCATCCAGATTTTTTGCACAAAAATGTACTCTAATGACACAATTTGGGTTAAAATGGGTTAACATGGTGATTAAACCAAAACTTAATTCATTAATTAACTAAAACTACAGGCCTACAGCTTGATTCCCCAGCACTGGTTTCACTTGATTGATGTTCTTCTAACCAACTGATATTAGTAACTAATTAGAGGTAATAACAATATATGTTATGTTTGTGTTTTATATGTATATAACACTAAACATACATGTATATATATATTACACAAACATACATACGTTTTTATAAAACACAAACGTGTGTAATATGTTTGTGTTATATATAAAACATGTTTGTATTGTTTGTGTTATATATATATGCTGTTTTAGATGTATAACATATACATTACATATTTATAACACATTTATAAAATTCTATAACACACATATATACTACATACACACAACAGATAAATATATATAGGCCTAGAAGACTTAATAAGCCTAAAGTGAAGACCGTTATAAATTCATTTTAGAGGTAACAAAATGTTTGATGTGTAAAAGGCCTCACATGTGACCCAGGCAGCAGCCCTGTGGAAGGAGTAAACTCCCCCCACCCCCCCACCCCCATGTGTGGGTCTAGCCTAGTAAAGATAGGCACTTTCGACTTCAAACACAGTCGAGCCGAGGGCAGGAGGAGGCTTATCGAGGCTTGGGGTAGCAAATGGAACATATCAGGACCCACTTTAGGCAGGATATGTGCTCGAGAGCTCTTCAAAGGCTCACACGTTATAGGAGTTAGCCGTCCTGATCCACACCTCATGAAAGAAAAAAAAAAACTGGATTCAGATTTGCACACCCTCTCTTTCTCTTTCCCATCACAAGGAAAGGAAATAAAAAACAAAGCCAAATATCTGGCTTGACTTTGACCATTAAGGTCACTGAGTCCATTTCAGATGTTTATGGTCAAACAAAACGGAAGGAGTTTGAGGGGCACATTCACAAAAAAAGGCCTCATACGACCGACAGTGACTTTCTGAAGGTGGACAAACATGATTCTAAAAACAAGAAGAGCGTTACTGGACGTCACCCCAGTCAGAATAAAACCTTCTATTTTCAAAACTGGCCTTTTCATAGAGGGAACAAATGATTCCTAACTGTTAATGCAAAATGTGGCAAAATTTTTGCTTTACTAAGCAATTTTGGAGCATTTTTATTGGTTCATCATGAAATGTAAAGGGCAGCTGGTGTTTTCAAATTACATCAAATAAATAAATAAATAAATAAATAAATAAATGATCGAATGAATGGAGACACAGGACCCAGTCATTTTATGCCATATCAAACTTTGGTAGGAAAAGCACTACTGGCAAAAGTGTTATTTTGGCTTATTTTGGCTATGTAGCAGGTACTGCAATGCCCATCATATATACACCTCCATAAAATTCCAATAATTTCATCGTTTTTAAATTTATTACACAATTTGACCACAGCTGCCCTTTACATTATTTGATCATTTGTTAAAAACAGCCCATGCAATCATAAAATTAAAATCTAATAGTAAAATCTAAAAATTAAAGGGCCCATATCGGGGTGTTTTCCTAGTTTTTTTGTGAAATAAAATAATTAAATATATGTTAATTAACACAGTCAACATTTGAAAAGATACCATTCACTCTCCAGTCAATAAATGGAAACCAAACAGCTTGTTTCAAAATCAGTTTTTGTAACAAAAAACACATTCCCATATGTCCACCTATTCAGGACTGACGACCCCTGCTGTATATCAGTGTGCCCCCTTTGTGAGTGTAAATCTCATTCTAATGAGGGAGACTTGTGGACAACTGTCTCATATGAGAAACAACACTTTAATAAGTTGAAATAAATACTCCAGTACATGCATGATCAAAAAAAAAGACATTAAAATGCTATTGTAAGTCTGGTAAATAGTGTAAAACCTATGGCACGCACTCTCAGCAGCTTTAACCCATCGGAAATAATTCACAACATGACATCCATCGCAAAAGTCAAGCGCTACATCTGTCACTCCGTCCGCTGCCTTCAGACGTCTAAAGACTGAGGTAAACTTTTCTCCTAGTTATCGTTAATTCTGGGGGAATTTTTCGCTTCTAATTGAACAACTACCACTGAGTGAGCACGAGATGGAAAAAGGTGCCTGTCAGTTTCGGCCAGGGTTTTTATTACATCCAGCGCAAGAAAAAACCTGCCACCTCCTTTGGAAACCTCCTCCACCCGACCCTTTTAGTTTGACAGGCTGAATTCAGACATGTCCCCCTTACATTCACTCAATAGGATCACACAATACGGGCGTATTGATTAAAACCTGATTAGTCTCTTTGGTACGTTACAAAAAAAATTTAAAATAAAAATAAAAAAGGGCTACGTGTGTATCGTTAATTCACAGAATGAGAATTGACTGGCGGTAGAGTTCTGGGTGAGGATCGTTCCCTTAGTGCCTGCGAAAGCAGCGTGCAGCCGTCCGAGACAGCACAAGCCGAATTCCGAAGGCGCTCCCGGTACCCCGGCATTTGGGCGCTGTTTTCGGGGTGCTGGGATATATCCCTGAGGCCCTGGGTAAGGAGCACGCAGGCCGAAACCACGCTCATGGCGCCCCCTAGCACGGCCGTCAGCACTGCTTTGCCCTCAGGGCTGAGGATGGCCGGCTTGCCCAGGAACTGTGGCTCCGTGGCGAATCCTACCAGTGCGTGGACGGCCTGCACCAGCGGCCCGCTGAAAAGGACACAGCGGTTCCGCGACAGTTCACTTGGGCAGGTCTTGACCTCTCGGACGCAAGCCAGCAGGGCCGTGGCACTGGTGCTCATGCACTTGACGCTGGCCTTGAACTGCTCCTTGGCGAACCTGTCCTTGGACTTTTCACTGGCCAGAGAGGAGGCATCGGTGAGGGTGGTGAGGTTCCTCCGGATGTTCTGGGACACCTCCAGGAGAAGCTGCGGGGTCAGGTCAGCCAGAGGCGTCAGGCGGAGGACGCCACAGGTTTGCTCCACCTCGTGCCGGCAGCGGGTCACCTTGTAGCGGTCCACGAGTCCCGACACTGCGGGCTGCGAACCCGGAGTCTCCACGGCAGCCAGGTACGCAGCATGAGCCGAGAACTCCGTCAGGGACACCACCAGGTCTCCCATCTCCACCAGCCTATCTCCAACCTCCACAAACTTGCCCATGTTCAGCTGGCTCTGAATGTCGTGCGTGATGATGGACAGCTCTTTGGTCCTGGCGATCACAGTGTCCCGGCACTTCTCGAACGTCTCAGCCACCTGCTGCCCGTCCGCCGTCACCACTGGCCTGGTCTCGCTGGACAGAAGGAGAAGGTCCGCCACCAGCTGCATCTTGCTTTTGCACGAGTCACAAATGGATGAAAGTCTTTTCCTTTGCTGCAAGCTGCCACTCAGGATGTTGGTGGAAACCTCGCTATCTGACTTTCCCGAGCCACTACTAGCCATAGTAGGGTGGTCGAGCTACCACTCTGAAATTTTATCTGTCGTACAAAATATAGATTAAACCACAAGTTCCATAGCGCAAACTCATAACTTCAGCAAGAAAATAATTCCACACCTTCTCTGAGAAAACTTGAAACTGGCCTTGAAAAAGTCTTCCGTAATGTCCTTCAGGAAAGTGTCCAATTGCTCAAGAAAGGTACAGAACACTGAATTATTTTAGTAAACTGTAAAAAAAAAAAAAAATCAGAAAATATAGGATAATGCAACTTCACTCATGGTCTGGCATACGTGTGATATGAACAGAAAACACAGCTGGGAACAATCTGAGCAATTGAGGTCAAAATCAAAGCTGTAATCAAAAATCCCTTCAATTGAATTACTCTAAATTGCTCAGTATTTATGTACTTTGTCCGTAATTGAGCCAGCACGTTACACGGAATCACATCTATCATGCTTAAGAAAACCCCAACAGTTTCACAGGTCGTTCTTGGGTTGACAATCTTGGTCCCACAACACACAAACAAACAAACAAACAAACAAACAAAAACAAAACAACACCCACTCGCTGCAGTGCCACAAAAGAGCCCAAAACAAGGCAAAGTGCAAGACATCCGATTACACTTTTGAGTCTGTGCTCTTGAACCGGGGCTTTAAAGGTCCCGCCGCCTTCGCCAACACGTTACTGAGCACAAACGACAACCTGTCCAGTGTGACCCACCCGTGTGAGGCGGGGGTGAGTGTCATGCCTAGCTTGACAGAGAGGCAGTTTGAATCAGCCCGCCTGGCACGGCTCGCCCGCTTCAGCACCATCGTCCCATGAGACCTCCAAAATAGAAGACCCTTGAAGAGCTCCTGCTGCTGCTGCTGCTGCTGCTGCTGCTGCTGCGGTGGTACCGGGGGGGCCTCGCACACCTTCCTCGACTTTCAACCTCTTCTTCTTTACACACAAACCCGTGATGTAGACCAGCCGCTTGTGAAGGCACGGTTCCTTCCTAGGCATATCTACCGTCCCATAGGCCCTCCTCAGCCAAAAGCAGGGAACAGCCCGGTCCGGCCCACAGGGTGAGGGTCTCTGCTTCTGCGGGACATTCCTTATTCCTTCCTTGCCCCCTGGTGTGCATAAATGGGCAAACCTTCTTGGTTTTTGTAGCTGTGCCCCGGGACAGGTTTTTTGTTTTTTGATTATTCCAGCTCTTGGTTGAACATCTATCAGGAAGCTCTGGAGGGTGTGGCTGCTTCAGAGCATGGAGGGAAACAGCAAAGCATGAGGAGCGTTTATCCTCTTCAAAAGGGGCTTTTCTTCAGAATAAACTCCTAGGTTCGAGTCAGGGGTCCTCTGAGAGAAGAATATAGCCCCCTCAGGCCCTTCTCGGTGGCTCCTCCAGTGAATGGACCTCACGTGAAGAGCTGCTTCTCAGACCCCTCGACTCCAGAGGCCTCGACCTGAGAGTGTGAGGGCAGCAGCCGGTATGGGAGCAGATTTCGTCCGACAAAAACACTCCCAAAGAAACTGTCTTTCGTCTCCCTCCTCTCCTGCGTTTCGTTTTATTCCCTTTTCAGTCTCCCCGACATGTTCTGGCCTCCTTCCTCCCCTCTTCTCTCTCTACTTTCACCTTCCCAAGCTGCTTAATCTTTACTCTTACCTAGCCTAGCCTCGGAGAGCTACATAATGCCTCTGTTTCGTGTCGCCCCCCACGCTGAATTTGAATAAAGCCTGGAAATGCATGGTTACACTCTATTTTTTTGGGCAGACAGTTGATCTTATATTAGATATCCGCAATAATTCTGTCTAATAAACAGCAAATATGTAGAGTTGAACCTTATTTCGTGAGGGTGAAACGGTCAAAAGATGTTCTCATATTTCTAAATCACTTGCTCACACAGAGCAGGGTGCTGGTGGTTAGTGGTGAAAAATGTCGCTGTTTTTTGATACCTCTTGGCGTCATCTTCGTCGTCATAATCATAATTTTCATCATCATCTTCTTCGTTTCGATCTTGAATGAGAGATTTTTGTCGCCCTCCCGCACAGAGAGGTGTTTAAGAACCAAGAGATCAACCCGCGGTTGCTGAAATCGGATTCTGAGCGCTGAGGGAAGGAGAGTGACGTTATGCATCAGCCCGCCTCTCATTGGACGAAAGGAAACGTTTAGAACGCCAATGAGCCAATCCAGAAGCAGGAGGGCGGGACTACATGAAATATTTCAGTATATACTCGACTGCACACTTTATTAGAAACACCCACACTGTGCTTCCACTTATTTGGACACTTTTTTAAGAAACGCCACTTTGTGCTTTAGACACAGATTACATGAATTTTCATACTTTTATTCCCAATTAAATGTGTAGTTTATATTGTTTTCTTAAACATCATTATCCCCATGTGACAAAAAAAAGACTAGATTTAACATTATAAGTGATTTAAAAAAAGCACATTTTAGCAAATATATTTTGATTCATTTGAAAATGTTCCTCAGATTTGTGTTTAGAGGATATATGGACGAAAAGAAATTTAAAAATAAATAAATAAATAATGCTATAACATGCTATAGTGCTGTATAATACTTCTATGATAATCTACAGTACTGTGTCTTGAGCCACCCCGTAATTCTTTATATTGTTCTTTGAATCACCTTGTTGGTGAAAAATTACTATTTTCTGCCTGTCAAACTGTCTTATCTTTGGCATATTGAGTAGATTAAATTATAGAAATGAGAACAAATATTTCACTGTGACAGACTGCAAAGTGCCTAAAGATACAAGGAGCCTAGATAAAGGTGTTCCAACCACTCAGCATTCAGCACCACCAG
>JBBPCZ010000037.1:116515-136011 GCA_037974445.1 Brycinus macrolepidotus
GTGAAGTACAGATACTCAAAAACTCTACTTAAGTACAGTACTCAAGTAAATCTACTTCGTTACTGTCCACCTCTGCTCAGGGTGTTGCTGGCAAATGTGGGCGTCTGTTTGCTGATGTAACAGAATTGGCAGTTAGTGTTCTCCTAACATGTTGTGCTGCCTGTTGTGTTGTCAAGTCAAGTCAAGTAGGTGTTTACTGTCATTTCAGCCATACACACACAGTATACAGTGAAATGAAAGAACATTCCTCCAGGACCGTGGTGCAACATGAACAAAAACAGACCCACGAAGAACAAAAACAGAAACAACACAAGACTACACAAGTGCAGGCAGGACAAGACTGCATGAAAGAGTGTTAAAAAACACAAGAGCAACAGTACAATAATTTACAGGGCAAGACAACATATGGTGTGGCCGACAGGAGCAGAACTAGTGTGAATGAACACAGTATTACATTCTAGCAGCAGGGTTGTGCAAAAAGTGCAAAGGAATGCAAAGACTGAGGTACACACGAATAAATATTTGTTCAAAAAGTAGCTACAGGCTTAGAAAAAATGTACAGTATATAGTAAACACAGTGTATTTACAGTGGCAGTTGGAAGTAAGTTAAATGTGTCTGTGCAGTGTGACTGGGAGCAGCAGTCTGAGATGTGGTGGAGCTTCATGTGACTTAGAGAAAGCACATCCTGTCCTCCCAGCGTTGGCAGAACAGCCTGAAAGGGAAGACCTGCCTATTGTGTGGAACTAAACTAAAATGTCAAAATTGGGGAGAAAATTGAAAAAAAAAAAAAACCCTTTATTGGAATTTCAGTGATCACTGTTAAGGTAAACTTGAAACAGGAAATCAACACATTTTCTTCTGTAACATGACGCCTTCCTAGGATCAGGCAGGGTCTCTGAGCTCACTGATCATGGTGCATAGTGGGCAAAAGTCATTACATATTGATCAAATGTTGTGCACAATTAGTAATTCTGACTCTTAAATCATATGATATGATGAACTGTGCTCCACCTGTCCTGGGCATTTCTCCATCTTTCATCTTAAGAGCACTGGTATACGAGCAGTTCAGATAAGGTATGAATTAACAAATGCATGAATGAACGAATGAACAACTGCACGAACAAATGAATGAGTGCGAACAAACAAATGAATGAACGAGTGCACAAATGAATGAAAGAGTGCATGAATGAATGAATGAGTGCATGAAAGGACAAATGAACGAGTGCACAAACGAATGAACGAATGCATGAACAAATGAGTGAACAAACGAATGAATGAATGAATGCATGAACAAACAAACAAGTGCACAAATGCATGAACAAACAAATGCACGAACGAACGAGTGCACAAACTAATGAACGAATGCACAAGCAAATGAACGAGGGCATGAACAAACGCGTGCATTAGAAAACAAACGAGTGCATGAATGAAAGAACGGATGCACAAACAAATGACCCAATGCGCAAATGAATGCATGAACTGCTGCATGAATGAATGAATCAATCATGGTGCTTCATATGACCAGAGACCTGAACTAACAAACTGAAACAGTCAGTTCTGCATCCTCTTTAGATGAGGCTGAGGCTTCATGTGTAAAAAGTGAGTGATATGAATGACATCACTGCTCTTGGTGAGCACAGAGTCAGTCAAGGACATGAACTCTAAACACACTTTGCCTCACTAACACGCCGCCGCAGTCACATGACCTGCCTCTGAGAGACACGCCTTTAAGATTTACTGTTCCCAGCGCAGATTAATATAATCCTAAATGTACAATCACAAATAAAACACAGATGATCCATGAATACTGATTTAATCTCGACTCTACAAAGTCAGTTCTTCTACAGCTCATTAAAATCCATGTAAAAGCAATAAGAAACAACCACATATAAATGAAACAATATTGCTCTGGAAAGATCAGTGGCTAATCAGTGCTTGTTAAGAGTGGTGTGCTTAAAAGTGCTGCCTGAATTTTGCAACAGAGGAAGGGAAACTAGCCTGATTGAAGCCAAAAATGTCTTTCTCAGCACTTCCCAACGCTGCTCATATTTCCTGCCCTTCTCCAGAGCGGCTCGACTCAGTGCTGTTTAAGCTCGAAAGTTTCCAGCCTCCCTAATGCAGTCGGAGCCCAGGGAGCCCAGCTATAATTATGTGATTATAAATCAGTTCTTTTTCTATACCGCTGTACCTTCTGCCACACTCTGAAAATCAGCTTGCTTCTACTTCGTTTGCATGCTTTTAATATTCTGATATTTGTTATTAGACCATTATTTCATTTAAACTAAATATTTTTACTTATTTCAGTTGTAGTGTCAGTTGTTGCAGTGTCTTCATGTAATCCAATAAAAGTCAAAAGGCTGGTATTAAAGGCTGTGATTGGCCGATGTGTTTTTAAAGAACCCATATTCCATATTTTCCTTTTCCCCCCCCCCCCATCACTTTTGTGTAGGTTTGTGCACCAACATACATTTTGAAACTTTAACAATATTTACACACTCAAGCCTTTCTGATTTAATGCATATCATCAATAACACATCGAAAGGTTTTGAAATCGAATATTGTCCAATATTTACTGCAGCCCTCACCAGTGACATCACATTGCAACCAGAAAAAAGCATAAGCATCATGTATAATGATTATTCACAATAAAAAGTATAAATCCTAATAGGGCTGCACAATAAATCGTCTGTCAATATCCCAGAAGGTTGCAATATGCAAATGAGCCCCTAACTAATCACAGTGGTTCCAACAGGGTGACCAATCAGAGCTCCAGGTGAGTTACTGAGTGTTCTGATGAATCGAGATCTTCATGTAATCCACTAAAAGTCTAATTATTCTAAACCATTTATTCTAAGCCCTGATTGGCCGGGGTGTTTTTAAAGGGCCCGTATTCCATATTTTCCTCCTAGGGCAGCTGGTGGCCTAGTGGTTAGTGAGTTGGCGCTGTGATGAAAAGGTCATGGGTTTGAATCCCAGGACTGCTAGTGGCACCATTGAGGTACCCTTGAGCAAGCTACCGTCCCCACACTCTACTCCCCGGGCGTTGTGTTCCTGGCTGCCCGCTGCTTCACTTCACGTGTGCTGTGCTGTGTTCACGTATGACAGATGGTCACTTTACACTATTTCATTTTTTCCATTACTTTCGTGTGGGTTAGGGTACCAAAAACTATAATTCATTATTCATAATAATTCGTTTTTCAACCTCTGGGAAACGTTTAGGTTCTGAGACATCACAAAAGCTATGATTTTAAAAAAGAGGCTGTTTTTTAATAATAGTATGTATAATAATTATTCACACAAAAAAGCAAACAAATAAAATCCTACTAGGGCTGCACAATATATCGTCTACAAATCGTTATCGCGATATTGGCCTCTGCAAGAGGCCAATAGAAGAGATATTGGCCTCTGACATGTCAGAAGGCTGCAATATGCAAATGAGCCTCTAACCAGTCAGTGTTTCTGACAGGGCGACCAATCACAGCTCCAGGTGAGTTACTGAGTGTTCTGATGAACTGAGGTCTTCGTGTAACAAAAGTCTAATTATTTTAATATTTAACCATTAAAGGCACTGATTGGCCAAGGTGTTTTTAAAGGGCCCATATTCTTTTTATTCATTTTCCTCCTATTTCACCTTTTCCTTATGTTTGATGGATTTGTGTACCAAAAAGATTTCATAATTCATTATAAATCATTCTTACATGACCATTTTCAAACCACAGAATTAAACAGGCTATTTTTGTTTCTTTAAGGCTGATATATGTAACCGATATATGTAAGCTCATTCGAACCACAGCACCTGGGCTGAAACACTCTTTAGAACTTCATGAATGGGTGGGGCTAAACTACTGAGACATTTGGGAAATATGCGGATTTTGTGACATCACAAAAACTGATTTGAAAACAGGCTTAGTTTCCATATATGGCCTGTGTGTGGACAGGATAATGAATATTTACTGATTTTAAGCCTTTTTAATTCCAGAAAAGTGATGATATGGGCCCTTTAATATACTGAAAGGCACTGCAATCGCAACATGTAGCAGTAAAATCGCAATACTGATGTTCTGTCCATATCGTACAGCCCAAGATCCTATTCCAGTTAGCTGTAGTGATGAGGCTGAAGTGGAACGGAAAGCTCAAATAAAAAGTGAAGTAAAGTGGCCCCGTACAGTCACACATGAACACACCACAGCACAGCACACAGTGTGAACAGTGTGAAATTCTTCCTCTGCATTTAGCCCATTCACCAAGTGAAGCAGGGGGCTGCCACCAATGAGGGGCGCTCGGGGAGCAGTGTGTGGGGACAGTACCTTACTTAACGGTACCTCAGTGGTGCCACTGGCAGTCCTGGGACTCAAACCCACGATCTTCTGATCGCAGGGGCAACTCCCTAACCACTAGGCCACCAGATGTAGTCAAATTCAGCTTTGTGCTTTAATAGCAGTGCTTATTTTCGCTTCTAGATTTTTGCATTTTGGTAGTGCCGCCCAACACTGGTACCCCCAACTGGGAGACTTTTGGAAAGTTATTCACAGGACACACACACCACTCAGCCATAACATCAAAACCACATATTTAATATTGTGTAGGTCCCCTTCAGGGCACCAGCTGTGACCCATCAAGGTAGGGACCTAAGTTCTACATGCTTTAACGTCATTTTATCACTGCTTTAGGCTTAGTTACAGAATGCACTGCATGCATGTGTGTGTATGAAAAAAAACTCACAATTTTGTGTAGAGCATGAAACTTAGAACCCGCAAATGGGAGACCTTTGGAAAGTTATTCACAGGACACACACACACCAGTCAGCCTAACCATTAAAACCACATATTTAAGATTGTGTAGGTCCCTTTCAGGGCACCAGAACAGCTGTGACCCATAAAGGTATGGACCTAAGACCTAACTGGTTTAATGTCATTTGATCAGTTTTAGCCTTAATTACAGGGTCCACTGTCTGCATGCATGTGTATGAGAAAAAACTGTCTGCATGTGTGTGTATGAGAAATAAAACTGTCTGCATGTGTGTGCATGAGAAATAAAACTGTATGCATGTGTGTATAAGAAAAAAAACTGTATGCAAGTGTGTGTACGAGAAAACCACATATTTAATATTGCGTAGGTCCCCTTCACTGCACCAAAACAGCTGTGGTAATACCACATCTATCTCAATTACAGGATGCACTGTATGCATGTGTGTGTGTATGAGAAAAAACTCACCATTTTATGCAGAGCATGAAACTCGCTGTATCTTTTCTCCACCGTGTGCTGCCTGCCATTCATCAGCACCTCGATCTTAAAGACCTGACATCAAATAAACAAGAATTTACAGGTTAATCAGACGTGCTCACCCGTTGCTGCTGTATTTTAGTGCTGCATTTCCCAGCTCACCGTGTAGCCCCTCTCCACCGGGCTGTCCTCAGACCTGAACGAGGGGATGGACACTGAGATGGGATGCATGGCTGAAACGATTATTTCTCCAAAATTTTTACCCTTCCAACTAATTCTCAGGCTGTCAAGTTCAACCTGCTTCCCCACAAACAACACTTCAACTGGCCTTCTTCTGTGGAGGCAGGACAACTGCCCCCTATCGCCCTGGAGACGCTATATTCAACTGAATCAATCCATTCGAATCGGTTCACTGAGTCGATTCTTTGAACCAAGTTTCAAATTTATTGTCATAAACAGATAACAATGACAACATCACTAGTAATTCTTGGACTCATTAAATTAACACTTAACACAAGTGGAATTAAATAAATGCAGTAAAATAGTAAAAGAATCAGAAACAGAAACAGAAAATTTTATTGATCCCAGACTGCACAGACACACAGAGACAAGGACAATATAAAACGTAAAGTCAAAATAAATCCAAGAAAAACTCTGCAGAAAATACTCAATATGAAACACTATACTAGGGTACTAATATTATATATAAGTAACTTATAGTTAAGTAAATTACTAGTAACGCAAATGGTGGTTAGCAGTCTGTTATTGCTGTAATAGAGATCAGTAGTAAATCAGTAATATTGACCTAAGTAGTGATATTCATATAATAAGATATTGCACGTAACGATAATGTTTTAGCACCTGATAAGAAAATTGTACAATACAGCACATGGCAGACTATTGTACATCTAAGCAAAATAACGCACATAGTGATACACAGAGAGTTATTTAAACACAATAAGAAATTGCACAACAAAGTAGCAACAGGTTGTTGCCCAGATTACTGAGTGGACGTGTGACAGAGAGAGGAGTTGTGGAGTCTGAAAAAGTATTCTTGTAGTAAAATAAATAGTAGCAGTAATCAGAATCAGAATCAGAAACTTTTATTGATCCCAGAGGAAATTGCTTGTGCAACGACTGCACAGACACGCAGAGACGCAGAGACAAGAACAGTATAAAATATGGTGTAAACATAAAGACAAAACTCACCAGAAATTTGTACTATAAACACTATGCTATATACACAAAATGCTATGTTCACTAAGATAGGTGGATATAAATACTATAGATAAATAAATAACATTACTGCTCAAGTAGTTTACAAATGAACACAATTAGTTATAATCTATGCCTAGTGTGTTATGGCACATAATAGTAATATACAGTAAGTAGTGATATTGCACATAATAATCCATAAAAATTAAAGATAATAATGATATTGCAAAAAATGATATTTAGTGGGCCTCTCAAGCATCTCAGGGTTTATTTTATATGAACCTTCTCCCCGGTACTCTTTCCCATTCAGAGCCTCCCATCACATGGTACCACCAGAAGCAGTGGTGTATTTAGATATGGGTGACATGGGCTGCTACAAGATGTCGTGGCATGGACATGGGCGCTCTAAAAAAGTGGGTTGGGGGCCGGGGGGGGGGAGATGGGTGTTTCTCCCAGGGTTCCATACAGGCCGAAACTGCTACTGACCAGAGGTCATTTTGCACACCTGATGACCCCGCTTCTAAAACACAGTATTTGTCATAATGTGTCTTGTGTTTTCCTTGCTCTCTCTCTCTCTCTCTCTCTCTCTCTCTCTCTCACTCTGTTTGTTTGTCCTGTACTTATGTAGTCTTGTGGTGTTTCTGTTTTTGTTCTTGTGTTGCACCATGATCCTGGAGGAACACTGTGGTTCTGGAGGAACACTGTGGTCGTGGAGGAACGTTGTGGTCCTGGAGAAACGTTGTGGTTGTGGAAGAACATTGTGGTCTTGGAAGAACATTGTGGTCCTGGAAGAACATTGTGGTCCTGGAAGAACATTGTGGTCCCAGAGGATCGTTGTGGTCCTAAAGGATCGTTTTGGGTCCTGGAAGAATGTTGTGGTCTTGGAGGAACATTGTGGTCCTGGAGGAGCATTGTGGTCCTGGAGGAACATTGTGGTCCTTTAGGAACATTGTGGTCCTTTAGGAACATTGTGGTACTGGAGGAATGTTGTGGTTCTGGAGGAAAGTTGTTTAGTTTCACTGTGTACTGTGTGTATATGGCTGAAATTACAATAAACCTACTTGACTTGACTTGACATGGAAATTAGGTGTTATCACACCAGGTCAAGAACCTTTTACGCATACATTGACAGGTTGAAGGGGCTGTGGGGTCTTCATGTCACTGAATGCACAGTTCACTGTAATCCCACCCTGCTTCCTTCTAAAGACAGAAAGTACCTCCAGACTGATTTAGTGGATGAAAAGTGATTTATTCAAGTCATTTTCACATAATACATACAAAAGTGTTGCAGTAATATGAGCTTTAGTTAAATATCTACTCAGAATACACAAATATATTGACACGGATATCGCCGTTCTAGCACACTAGAGCACGGAGCTCCAGCTGGATCCAGTCTGGAGGAGCTTTGAACATTTAAACCTCTGAACTTTAAAGTGTTGAGCTGAATACGGTCAGACTGGCAACTGGCATCTTCCTGGACAGAGACGCTTTTCACCAGAACCACCGCTTTATCTTCAGCAGGAAGGTCTCTAACAAGGTCTCCTTTTCCAGTAAACCCTTTTTTTGTTCTTTTTTTGCAGTTTTTTCAACATCTTACTTCAAAACAATAATATGTCAAAATGAATCATTAAAAAAAATCCAACACAAAGTTATGCGCTTATGCTTATCGTCATTAATATTTACTTAATGCTTAGAGTCAACGCTGCATTGCTCCTGACATACAGAAATACATCGTAAGATGTTTTTTTTCTAAATATGTAAAACTATTTCCAGGCTGGTTTTCCTGTTGGCTCACATTAAGGCTCTTGGTGAGCTGAAAAGGTCTCTCATGGTCCTGAAGAACATCTGGACGAACTTTAATACCTGAAAGAGAGCAGAGCACACCGTTTTTACCATTCCTGAAGGTCCCATCAGGACAGTGTGAGGAGTGGTGGATTTTTTTGTGTAACTAGAGATGTGGAGACAAAACGGTATAAAATAGCAGCAGCAGCAGCTTCAAATCAGCCAACAAACCACTTTTTTCTTTTTTTCTGCACAATTTAGTCATATCCAATACCAACCACTAGCTAGAACTTCCCCTTATGCGATATTCCCACTACTGGGAGGGCGAAGATAAAAATGAGTCCTTCGAGTCTTTTCAAACGGCTGCTAAAATAATTACAGTGGAGGGAAACTGCTCTGTTGCTAACAGATGCCAACAGGTGCTGGCTAGCATCAGGCTGAGTGATGGGGGAGAGGGAGGACCACCCTACCCACCCAGAGAGAGAGTTATAGTGAGACCTGATACCGTTGAGAAATTAACACATAAACACATGATATAAAAACACAAACAAAACCCAAGTTAAAGTTTAGTTGGATTCTCCAGTGCTGTCTGGTGTGTGTGGGATCAAAATTCATGTTCAGGTTCCCAAGTCGGTCTCTCAATTTTTACATTTTTTCTTCACCCCGCTTAAGTTTTTCCTCTTTACTTTACTCCTCTTTTCTCCCATCATCCTAAAACACCCTAAACACTCCCACCACCCTAAAACACACCCATCACTATAAAACACTCCCACCACCTTAAAACGATCTTAATCGGCCGAGTCAGAGTCACACACTTGCGTTGGCTGAATTTGGGGTCTGCGCTCGTGAGGAAAATGGTAAATAACAGTAAACTGACTCAGGAACGTACAGGATCAGTTCATTTTTCACATAAAACAGTTTGCGATGTTGTTTGAAAGCGTTGAAGCAATTAATCAGTTTGGGGGGTTTGAAGGTGAGACACTAGAGGTAAAAATGAAGATTTTGGTCCCGTTTTTCATTTTTCTGATTTTTGGATAAACCACAATCATCAGAGCCTTCTCTGAAACTGTGATCATAATCAGATCAAGACTCAACAGAAATGTTTTTATTTGAGATTGTTTGGTCAGTTGTCTGTTCACTCACTTAGAGTATAACCAGTCATAGAGTGTCATATACGAGTGAAAAACCAGTTTCCTGTAGAATCTCACTAGAATGTCCATGGAACATGTTCTCTGAGACCTCAGTGGGTGATGCAGCTCTGAATCCTGTTCTTCAAATTCAAATCAGCTTTTCTCTGCTTTTAGGAATTTCCTACTAAAATGATTCTACTAATCCCGCTAATCCCAGTAATACCACTACTAATAATAATGAAGTATACACACACGTGCACGCATTTAAATTCCAACAGACATCCAAAGGCTGTATTTTTGGGTTTTAAAAACATGCAATATGCAAATGTACGTTAATTGGATCTCATTTGCATATCTAAATGTCTTCTTTTACAAAAACTTCCAGCTGGTAAAGATTTATTGTGATATCTACTGTTTTAGACAGTTCCCCCATTCACCTGCAGTATGTGGGTCACTTCCACTGTATGGTATCGGCTCGACTTGACTCGACCCAAATCTGCTCGCCTGTTTCTGTTTTCCATCAGGCAAATCTAGTATCTAGTACTTAGTACTTTGTTCACTTTTTCGTACCCACTCCATCAAGCTACAAGGTACGAAAACGTGAGAAGGTACGAAAACGTGATGCGACCACAGCGGACGCCTGATTGGTCATGAAGCGTTCTCTGTTGCTGTGATAGTTCCTTACGGCGTCTCCAGCGGCATTGAGGAGGTGCTAACCACAGTGGAAACGAACGAGACACCAGGTACCAAAAAGTAAACAGAGCTGAGCCAGTCCCATGAAGCAGAAAAGCGACTTTGATGATGTAGCTCAAGGCAGGTCGGGTTCAGACAGAATTTAGTTTGGACCGTGATGCTATGTGTCAGGTTGAGAGTGATGGAAAACTGTGGGGCTGTTTTCAGATTCGGACTAAAATTTCAGGCCTAACTTAACCCTAACTTAACCCTAATTTAACCCTAATTTAAGTTACTTTAGAACTCAAAGTGTATTAATAAAATCTGATTTCAGCAAAATAAAAAAACAGCGTAAAAGAGTCTAAACCCGGTGTTTAATCTCCTGCATGCTCGCCATTTGCTGCTCTTTCACTCGGCCACTCTCCGGACCCTCTCCCTCTGCGGGTTTTCCCCACCCACTTGTGGGCGGAGACTATCCTGAAAGTTCTCCTGGGTTCAAAGATCTTGTGTTTTTTCCGTTTGTTTCTAAGACCTAAAATAAAAGAAATTTTATTCTTCATGTTCATTTGCGTGTGACACCATTAAAAACCCCAGTAGTGGTTATTATTATTTCCTTTTTCAAAATTACAGTAACTTTGGTTCTACGTGACATAGGAACACCAATCAAAGCTCAGCATGACATCTGACACCTCGAGCATCAACACAAACTGGGGAAACTTTCATATAAGGAGTTGTTTTGCCGTATGACGACAATTTACCATTTGTTGTGCTTCAGGCACAGATCCGCGCTGCTCGCTTTCTAAGGGTTAAGGCCTACAGCAACTGACCCTCTGTTCTCATCTCCAGGTGACCCAAAGTGTATCACAGCAGACTCATCTCAGCTTTATTAAGTCCTTCATGTGACGAGTGTGTGACAGAGAAACACGGAAACACAGATCTCCACAACCTCCACTGTACAGACACTCAGAAAACAAGAAGCCCAACACGAATAGCACCCGTAATTCTAGAAACCTTCTCCATTTTTATCATTTTTGTGCAAATTTAGATCTGTGCATAATTAGAACAGTTATCATTTACATAATGCATGAATTTCATGAGGAACAGACCAATATAAATGGTCTAAAATCATTTTCCAATCTTGCTACATTAACTAATGTAGTTCTCTTGTGAAGGTTTAGAGATATGAGGTTTTGTTAAGGCTGCGATGATCGACACAATATGAAGACACTTACTGAGAAACGTGGCATCCTGACACGTAGGCGTAGTTGCCGGTGTAGCGGAGGTCACACCGCACGACGTTGTTGCTGTAGTCCGACTCCTGCACCTGGTAGCTGGGGTTAACGCTGATCTGCAGCAGGAGAAACACACACAGGATGCAGCATTCAGACCGTCTGCAGCACCACTTTAGGCCCGTTTAGCAGAGTAATGATCTTCTGATACTCTTTAGAAAGGACAGCATGGTGAAGTAAAGGCCAAAGTAACTTCTTGATTAGAAAGTAGCAGCTCAAACAGCTACTGAAGTACTGAGTAACCTAAAGAACTGCAGAGGAACTTCTCAGAACATCTTGCATCTCTCAGCACGGTAAGTGAAGTGGGTTCTACTCTGTTCTGGATCCTTTTGGTCTAAAAGAACACCCTGAAGCTCCAGAGCTCCGCCCAGCAGAATGAAGTTAAACCCAGAGGAGGAATCAGGAACCAGTAGTGGCTCCTGCCAGATCTCTCAGGGGGGGCAGATGTTTAATGGGTAAATTAACAGCTAGACACTGTCACATTGCATTAAGCAGTTTGTTTTTCTGGTCACCTCATGTAGCAATACCACCAATAGATTCCTTCTCCAGGTTAAGCTAAGCTAACACCACACAATTTTAGCCTTACTCGTCCACTCGCCGACAACTAAATATATTAAACAAAGCAGAAATTGTGCAGTAAAGTGAAGACGTGCACTTATTTTCACTTAAGAAATGTTCCCCATTTCCTTTAAACTGTAATCCTGATGATTTTTTTCTTCATTATATTCATCATGGCTTTTCTTTCTTTAATTGTTTTTTTCTAAAAACCTTTTGTTATTTATTTCCAGGTTTAAATGCAAGACTTTTGGACCCCACTGTGCGTATATGTGTATAAGTCCAGTGTCTTCAGTGGTACCAGTGTACTTTAGAACTGAACACAGTCTTGATACCCAACACACTTAACACAACACCCACTTTTGTGTACTGTGCATGCATTCATATTTTATATTTTATTGAAATTTATTTTTTACATTTGTACCCATCAATGTTTCCCGCACGGCCTGTAACTGGTATACAAAAACTTCTGATTCTCATTTAAATGACGAAGGACACAGCAGTCAGCGTGTTTAAATGGTGTTTTACCTTGAGGATGTAGTTGCCAGGCTTCACGTCAGTGATGTCGATCCACTGGCAGTCGATGTCGGCGTTGTAAGTGTCGTAACACCCTGGACTCAGGCCCTACAACAATACACACACCCACACACGCATGTTGGTACTACTATATTTGTGAGGACATTACACTGACTTGTGTAATAATCTCAGGAATGCTACACTTACACCTAAACCTCCTCCTGACCTCAGGACCCAAAATGCTCTTACTGCTTTTTCAGTTTTAAAAAGTTGAATTCGTGGCATGTTTTCTTGTGAGGACCAGCAAATTGTCTGCACTTGAAGAGATTTTCCAGTGTTCACATCATTATGAGGACATTTGGTACTCACAAAGACATAAATACATGCACACACACATATACACACTCACCATATGTTCTACAGAGCCAAGTCAGGCCCTGTTAATATGCCAGAAGGCAGGCCAGAGTTAGAAGAACATGCACTTTCAACCTGCCATTGGGGACTATGTGGGTGGGCTGAGTGTGAGACAGGGCTGCGCTGAACATTTACAGAACCCTGTGTAGCATTTTGTGTTTAACTTCTTTAAAAAAAGTTGAGTCATTATCAAAGAGTTTTTTTTCTTAATTTTTCATTTAAGTATGTTAAACATCTAAACAGTAGATGCCACTAAGTCCATACTTTAGTCCATGTTTATAGGCTACAGTGAGTTGTACAGCATCAGAAACCACCTAAGCGAGTCTAGTAGAGATTACTGTACACCTCCACATGGTTTGAAGAGAGTGTGTGAGGATTTAGGCCTGCAGTTAGTACCTGGCTAATCGGTGTGGTGTAAGCTCCCAGAGGAAGATTTTGCTGCTCACAAAAGTCTTTTCTTTGTCTGATAAATAAATCTTCTTATTTGGAGATTACTGAAGTCTGACTTGTTTCTCCTAAACCCCGCTTTAGGAGAAATAAGAATCAAAAGAAAAAATCAACTTAAGACAGAAATTCTTCTGCTGTTCTCACCGGCTTCTCAGTTTTCTTCTCTTTAACAACCTTATGGATCTCAAAACTGTCTGACTTTGGTAGTTTTGAGACTTGAATTTGATCACTAAGACAAATTTCAGATGTTGTTCAGACTCATTTATAAGAAACCAAGCTTTTTGGATCCTCTGGTTTATCTGATGATCTGAGACAAATAAAGATCAGAGCAGGGAGAGAAAAGAAATTTCATTTTAAGATCTTAAATTGGGATCGAGCTGAGATTAGAGGACGGCTCTTTCTCAAGAGCTGAATTTAAGAAGTGGGAGAAAATGGTCAGAATCTCATATTAATGTTAAACTGAGTTCAGTAATGTCTAGGAAAAACAGGCTGGACACAGAAGAGTCTTATTTCGAATTGTCCTTTTCTCTGGACATCCATTACCTATTAGCACTGGCCTTGTAGCTACAGAGCTAAAACTAAAGAAGTAAATTTTCACACTGATCAATTATATTTTGGGTTCATGGTTAAGGTGGTTAAATTTGTAATTATGTTGAATCAGTGTGAGGTTCGGGGTCTTTTCACCTGCGTGTGGGCAGTGCAAGCGAAGCGCCGGTAGTAGCCGTAGTCGCAGGAAGTGTCCTCTAGACAGAAACTGGCCTTGTGGCCCTCAGCCACGCGTCTCTGGGAGCTGGAGTCCAGCAGATCATAATGGCTGAACTCGTCCATACTGTGGTAGTGCCTGCGGACACACAGGAGCCATTGGTGGACATCTCTAAACGTATTTAGCCATTTAGCCTGGTGTGCATCAGTACATGCTAGTAGCATTGTTTCATAGCAGCACTATAAAAAACCGGCTCAAGCGTCAGGTGGTGCAACTGTAACCATTTCTTGGAACTGTGAACAGTTCTGACTCAGAGTTTCTTTGGCTGTTTCACACTAAACCCTCTCTGATTTTCTAAACCATTTAAGTTGGGTAAAATTTCATATTAATTTGATTTTGACTGTGTGAATGCTCAAGTAATCAGGACAGTTCACTTCAGACGCAAACATTAGGGGAACAAACAGGTCTTGAATATGTACATATGACCAATTTAATGAAGAAATGTGATCTGTTCTCAGGCCAATTTTCTATTTATGATTACTATAGACTGGATTTTTGACTGGGTTGTTGACTGGGATTTTGACTGGGATATTGACTGGGATATTGACTGGGATACTGACTGAGATATTAACTGGGATATTGACTGGGATACTGACTGAGATATTAACTGGGATATTGACTGGGATATTGACTGGGATACTGACTGAGATACTGATTGGGATATTGACTGGGATATTGACTGGGATACTGACTGAGATATTAACTGGGATATTGACTGGGATATTGATTGGGATACTGACTGAGATATTGACTATGATATTGACTGGGATACTGACAGAGATACTGATTGGGATATTGACTGGGTTATTGACTGGGATTTTGACTGGGATACTTCCTGGGAAATTGACTGGGATACTGACTGGGATACTGACTGAGATATTAACTGGGATATTGACTGGGATACTGACAAAGATACTGATTGGGATATTGACTGGGATATTGACTGGGATACTGACTGAGATATTAACTGGGATATTGACTGGGATATTGATTGGGATACTGACTGAGATATTGACTATGATATTGACTGGGATACTGACAGAGATACTGATTGGGATATTGACTGGGTTATTGACTGGGATTTTGACTGGGATACTTCCTGGGAAATTGACTGGGATACTGACTGGGATACTGACTGGGATATTGACTGAGACATTGACTGGGTTATTGACTGGGATATAAACTGGGATATTGACTTGGTTATTGACTGGGATATTGACTGGATTATTGACTGGGATATTGACTGGGTTATTAACTGGGATACTAACTGGGATATTGACTGGGATATTGACTGGGTTATTGACTGAGATATTGACTGCGATAATGACTGGGATTTTGACTGAGAAAATTGGCTTTTGCTCAGTGTAAACCCAGCTGATATGAGACCGCTCAGACTGCAGTTCTACATTCAAATGCACTCAGTGACCTTTCAGAAGCGCCAAGTGTTGGGATTGGAGCTGATGTGGCTGCACTGATAAGTGAGCATAGAGATAGTAGACTAGATGCCGTGGAAAAATGAAAATGAACTCGGCCACCTTCGCTTGGTGGAGTAAGGTAGGCCATGGCGAGCTACAAGTTCCCTCTCAGGATTATTTTAAGGTTTCATGCTACAGAGGGCCAGAAAGGTGCCATTATATGTCAGGCAGAATAAACAAAGGTCAGTGCTGAGCTCATGAAAACGGCCCGTTTTCGTGCCTAATTTCAGTCCAGCTAACTGCAGAGCTCTGTGTGTGGAGTGGAGCTGAGCCACATGTACTCCATACATGGTGGTGAAGCGTAGCTGACCTCACAGCAAAACTATGCTGTGAGAGCCATTACCGCGTCTGCCACGATGGAGCACCGAGAGCAGGCCTCCACACTGTTTTCCTTTAGACAAGAACACAGAACACTCGCCTCTAAAATGCCTCCTCACACCAGATGCCCGTCACATCCATCACAGATTAATCCGACCACTCACACACTTCATGACCCCCCTTCCCCCCTAAATGTTTTTAAACTACCAAATCATAATCATATACATGCTAAATTATATAGAAATGTACATGCTAAATTAATTGGAAATATAGTATTTCCAATTAAAGGGCCCATATCCTACACTTTTGTTAGTTTATATTTCTTTTTTTCCAAGCTGCACTTATATGTGTGCTTTTATGCATCTAACACAGTTGAAAAACTATTTTACAACCTCTTTTTATCACTTAGAATTAAACAAGCTATTTTGTGTTACTGTGCCTTTAAGCCCAATATATGTAAATGAGCTCTATTCTAATTAGCCAATTAGCCCTGTATTGTGCCCTATATACAAAAAACAGAATGACCTGACACACTCCAGAATGATTGGGGTTAAACTGCTACCCACCGGACAGGCAAATATATGTAAATGAGTAAGGCTTTGTGACATCACAAAAACTTTGAGCTTTGTTTCCATATATGGGATATTTGCATGGACATGCTACATTCAAATTATTTTATTTTTTACATTATTTTATTTTTTAACTGGTGATATTGCTGTAGGTTGAATATCTGCAGGTAAATGTGTTGGCTTTTGGTTTTTGTGACATCACAAAGGTAAAGATTTAAAACAACCTGTTTTCGCAGCTTTGTTTCTATAGATTCAGGAGTGAAGGGAATCTCTTGTTTACATCCAGTGTCAGACTCTTTTCTTTCAAAAAGTGAGGAAAATGAAACATTCAATGAAATGGGCCCTTTAAGGACTGCATACATGCTACACGAAGTGCAGTAAGTGCTTGACTGATCTGGGATAAGAAAGAGGCTGGAGGAAAACCCTGGTCAGACCTCGGTACGGTGTTGTGTGATTTAAATGGGCAGATGTGCTTTGCGTGGCACAGAGTGACTCACTGGTGGCAGCTGTGCCACTCCCAGGCGTAGCGTGGCCGGCTGGGGAGGAAGTCGGACGTGCCCTGGTTCTTCACCCGCTGAGGGAAGCGCAGCAGCATGCGCGTGTCGTAGTCTCTCACGCTCGACCGGTACGCTGAGCTGCTCGGCAGAAACAGCACACCAAATACAGCATATCAGACTTTGTCCAAGTTTCACACAGCGTCCAAAAATGCCTTTCGTAAGGTCTGTCTTGGCAAGACGTGTGCATTTCAAGCGTGCCTGAAACATAGGAACAAATATTGCTGCAGTTTTCCTGGATGTTTTTTTTCCCCCCCTCTCTCTCTCTCTCCCTCTCTCTCTTTACTGTGGTTCAGTCACTAATAGGTTTAGCAGTCTGATGATTTTTCCGTGTAAACCGTCTTCCACTGAAAAATATCCTGTCTCCTCCTCTTCCCATCAAAACAGGAGTTTCGAGACCCCTTTTCTGCTCCTCACAGAATTGGCTTTAATTCTAGGAGCATCTTTCAGGCTGGAGGAATTTTACAGAACCGTCCATGACTCATGCCTTCAGCCAAGTCAAGTCAAGTCAAAAAACTCTCCCTCAATCAATTTGACAAGTCAAGCCAAGTCAAGTCAATTCAAGTCAAAAACCTCTCCCTCGATCAGTTTGACAAGTCAAGTCAAGTCAGACCACGTCAAATCACGACAAGTCAAGTAAAAACGTTACCCTAAATTGGTCTGTCAAGTCAAGCCAAGTCAAGTCAAGTCAAGCCAAGTCAAGTCAAGTCAAGTCAAGTCACGCCAAGTCAAGTCAAGTCGTTGTATAGGACTTGACTACACAGACTGCAGAAAAAATCGAAGAGCTTTAAAACACATGTGAATAATCCAGTATTACAGGCCAAATTACAGAACACAGTGCAGCTGACAACAAGAAGACACCACCCCCCCCCCCCCACCCCCCCATCAGCATACCTTGCAAGGCAGTTTTCTTCTGCGGCACATCTGAGGTTGTACATTGGAACCCTCTGGACGTAGGTGGAGGCCTGAATGTAGTAGGGATCCGCCACAAGGTCAGGCAGACCTGCAGAACACTGAGACGTCTTACTGGGCTTGAAATCCTCTGACCCCAGACCCCCTGATCCGGATCCTCAGCTTAAAACACTATTCGTTGACAATCTGAGACCCATAGCCTGTTCCAATACCCTTCTGATTCATTTAGAGCTTTCCTGCCCTTCTGGTCTCCTTTCTAAACACAAGTGACCCCAGGGATGGGCAATATGATGAATATTTATTGCTATTTTAAAAATTGTGATCTAATTGTATCATGGATAAACACCTCTCTCAACCCACATTTAGCTCTTCATGAAAATGTTCTTCATCATGAAAATGAACAGTCTCAAACAACACCAGGGCTGCTGTTCACAAAGCAAAACTGATCTTGAATCAGCTTCCAGTCTATTCATGACAGTAGCTGCAACTAAAACTAAATCTTGATCAGTGCTCCTGTTGAGGTGGTTTGTGAAAGCAGACCCTGTTGTGTAAAAAGGCACCCAAACATTCGGCTCCACACTGAAGTTTAGTTCATTTGTACAGCTCACATTAAGTCACAGTGTCCTAAACCACGTGTACAAGCCTGATCCACCTTAATGAAGAACTGTATGTGGCTCGAGCAGGTTGAGAGACATTTTGCGGGCTTGTTTATGGAAACAATTTTGGTGATCATTGACTTCAATGTTAACTTCAAAGTTCCGAAACTAAAGAAGGAAAATTTGGACTCCACCATCTGGTAAAATGTGTAAATTCAATGCCAAACTACTGCACATTTCAGTGAAGAGAGCATGACTAGCCCTTTAACCATATTTTTGCTATACTTGTTTTTAGTAGTGTTTTTAAAACAAACTTTTTGAACAAAATATCCTGATGCTTATTGAGGATCACAACAATGTCTTAAAGTATGGTGACGCTCAAGTCATCCACTCTTGAACATAAAGTTTCTGAATGGTTCTTGGCTCTCTTTGGGTATGGGACATTCCCACATCTCAAGATTCAAGATTTAAGATTCTTTTTTGTAACATGCACAGTTACACAAGTATAATAATTGTATATGTAAGTATATATAAGTATATATAAATGTGTCCCTGAAACATCTGTGAGACTTTTCAATATAGTTACAATAAATTAAAGAGAAAATTAAAGTCTAGAACTAAGCAATCAAAAATATGTAGAAAAAAATATTCAAATAAACATTACAAGTGTAAACAAGTGTGGACAAACATGTACAAGTGCAAACAAGGTCTGAAGTGTGCAAATGTTCAGAATAGAGTATGTACTGTACAGAGTATGTACTGTATGTACTGAATAGAGTATGTACTGTACAGAGTATGTACTTTATGTACTGAATAGAGTATATACTATATGTACTGAATAGAGTATGCACTGTACAGAGAATGTAGTTTATGTACTGTATAGAGTATATACTATATGTACTGAATAGAGTATGTATTGTACAGAGAATGTACGTTATGTACAGTATAGAGTATATACTATATGTACTAAATAGAGTATGTACTGTATAGAGTATGTACTTTATGTACTGTATAGAGTATGTACTGTATAAAGTATGTACTGTATGTACTGAATAGAGTATGTCA
>JBBPCZ010000037.1:144401-180199 GCA_037974445.1 Brycinus macrolepidotus
AATGAGAGACTTTGAAAGTCCTTCAGGAAGCCTGGAGAACTGTTCCTCAAGACCACATTAAAAATACAAGAAAGTCTAGATCTTTGAAAGCAAAATATGAAGAAATAAAGGGTGGCTCAAGACTTTTGCACAGTACTTTATGCTGCATTGGATAACTTACTAACTGCAATACTGTAAAGTTGCACTGGTGTAACCTGGGGACAGAGATGGAGAGACGAGTCATTACATTGGGGAGATAGAGACAGAAACAGAAACAGAGAGGAGCATGCTACTTTGGCAATGTCAGTTAATGTCGAGGTAAGCAAAACACAGTGCACTGACATCACAGCCTTCCCCTCGTTTGTCTTGATAACAATCATATTAATGAAATAAATGGTCTCCTACTGTCAGTGATCAGAACAAGCCACTGGGGTGTGTCTTATCAGATGAAGTGAACGCAGAGGGGGTGGGACTTATGCAATGCTCATTCGTGCTAAAATGACAACTTTTTTTTCCTGGAAAGCTTATAAATTCAAGGGGCTCTGTTTTTTGTAGCTTATATTATTAAAAGGTGGCGCTGTGGGTGTTGAGAAGTTCTGTCAGAGAGCTTTTATTCAGAGTCAAACCAATCTGGTAAGTATGTAATGGCTCTGAAGAAATAATAGAATAGAATAGAAAGCTTTTATGGTCATTGTGTGGCACAAGTTTGGTACGTTATAAACATAAGTACTAACAACTCACATAGTCATTAAAAACTATAAAATCTATACGAGTGCATCGGGTTTGCAGTTTTTGAGATGAGTTATTGGGCTGTAAATATTGCACAGCTGGCGAACATTCCAGTATTGCACAGAATAGAACAAGTATTGCACAAGGAATGGTATCGTTTTGTGGGATTCTAAAAAATTAAAAAAAAGAAGTTGTTGTACAGGTGGTTATTGTGTTTGAGTGGAAGCTTTATTCGCTTTATTCAGTGTGGTCCAGTTCTAGTATAAATGTGTGTCCAAACTAAGTAGCAGGTAAACAATGCTTGTTTAAATCCAGTGCTGATGGCCCTGGGAAAGAAACTGTCCCTGAGTCTGCTGGCCCTTGCTTTGAAGGGCCTATAGCGCCTTCAAGAGGGTAACAGGTCAAACAAGATGGTGTGGCGGCTCTTTTACAATCTTTTTGGATTGGCAAAGGTACCGGGAGCAAGGAATATCTTTGAGGAAGGGGATAACATATTGAAAACTATCTGAACTGTTAAACCTCTAATAACTAAGATCCCTGTGTGGTTGCTATGGGGGAAATATTGTCATTGTATAATTCTCTTTCTGGCTGTTTGTATGGCACTAAAGTTGCAAGGTGAGTGTTGAACACCTGGTCCCTGCAGAGGGTTTTTATTAAGGGTCTAACTGCTGTTTCAGATGGTGACATATAACCTTCTTTGTATAGACTGTTTACTTGAGCTGTAACATATTGTAAGGTTTCAGAGGCAGGAAGTGTTTGCTGGCTTCAACCCAAAATCAGCCACGCTGTCAGATAAGCCTTGGACCGAGGAGTGCTCAGCTCTACAACAGATCCTCCATCCTGTAACGTAAGGGAAGTGATTTATCAAAAGGCTTTGCTTATGTTGCTACAGCTGAAAGACTCTTGGGTGTAATAACTGCACCAGCAGGTTTTCACATAGCCATCATTATTCAGGACCTCTTCACACCTTAGCACCAAAGACCTCTGGTCACTCTGTATTGAGAGAGTCTTCTCCAAAGAGTCCCAAGCATTCCAATAGTCTTCAGACTGACATTCCTCAGTGGAGTCCCAAGCATTCTACTCCATTTGTTTTAACTGCTCATTGAAATCTTCATTAATTCTTTAGATGGATGCCGTTTTGCATGTTCTGGTCATGACTGTGATGTAAATCCCTCTCCATTTTCAAAAATCTCCTGATGACTCATCCATTCAAAGAGCACCTCTTATCCTGAGGCACTATCTATCTTCTTGCACTACTCCTTACGTAAAGATTTTAACACTTGAAAGTTCTGGTTCTTTTCATTTTTTCTTTTAACATAATGTTGGTAAATAGGCTATGTTCAGCTTTCTACATGTGTTTATACAGCTGTCTGTGTGTCCTTGTTTCATGCACCACCTGCCTCAAAAATTGTGAAGTTGAACAGTGCAGGTTAAACAGAGACGAACGTGCAAGAAAGCTACTGTTAAGTGAACAGTAACCTTGAGGAACCTTGACCCGGGTCTGAGACTTTACCATGTTGAAGTCTTTGAATTTGAGGAAATTGGGCCTGAAAAGTCCTTGGAAAGTCCCTAAATTTGATGTTGAAGAAGGTGTGGGAACCCTGTTTAAGTCTAAGCTGGGATGCACAGAGGAGGCAGCAATGCACTTTCCATGCTGAGTCTGCCGGAAATTAAAAATGTAATATGATATTCAATAAAATACTTAATATGACTCCACTGGAACATGAATGAGTACACACTTTCACTTACGCAGAGGATGTCAGTAGGCAGTTTTTTCAGTGTGGCCCAGGACACGTTCGGGTACACACTGCTAAAAGATTGTGGCCATATGCGTCCCAGACCACCGAATGTGGTCTAAGCAATCAGACCTCAAGGTGTTCGCATCTGTTCATACAGCTGTTCACTTGGGATCACCCAAGATATACATTAATTCCAGCTGTTAACAGAGCGCTAGTCATGCTCTTGCTACTGTGTAATGATGTTCATGATTATATAATGAAAAATAAAAAACTCACTAACTTACTGGACTAACCCATGCTTTACGCTAGCACAGGATGTGCTAGGAGGTTTTCAAATTGAAAAAGTACCAGGGCTGCAATGGAACAGTTGTGCTTTTGCTTTAGTTAAATACTAGGCCTGTTTGTTTAAATATTCAGATATTGCAATGTCAGAGTCAAAATGCCCTATCTTTAGTAGCTGACTCACTTCATGGACGTCAGAAAATGCAACACAGATCAGCCAAAATAATTGAACAGTAATTACTTGGACAATTGCAGATCGTGCATCCTTAGTTCTAAGGGATACTTATTTTCATGTATTTCCTTTGACCACAGACAGTTTCTCCCGTTTGACTTCATTGACTTTCAGTGCCCTAAAGCTCTGCAGCTGGGTCCGCTGGTAATTGATATGACCAGTTAATATGATCAGAGCTTATTGTCCCATGGTTACTGTGGCCTTCTGTGCATTATATCTTCACTCTAGTGCTTAATCAGGGGTTAACTGTGGGGGTTTTCCTGTTTTAGATTTTATGTGGTTCACTTTTGAGTCACTGGCACAACCAAACTGAAGCCTACTTTTCAGATGCTGATTTTTTGCTGTCTGTACAGCACTTGCTTGGTCTTCACCCCACATTTGTTGGTATTTGCCATCTACTGTACTTTTCTTTGGTGGTTATGAGGAATTAATTAGAATGCCAACTATATGTGTAGCTGTAGTTTTGTGAATTCCAAATTACTCCTAGAGTTGTGAGTATTTGTATTTGTATTTGTACTGTCTGTTTTACACTGGTTGATTTTTATGGCATAGCATCTTAACCTGTGTGCAGGGACTCAAACAGTAGCCAGTGGACTTGTGGTCATTCTGAGTTCATAAAACCACATTAATAATTAACATTTTAGATTGAATTCCTTGATGGGGGCAATTCATATCCTTTATGTTTCATTTTGAACTTCATTCCCTCATTATCTGAGCTGCCTATCCAGCGCTTACAGGGCTCACACACACACATCAGGGCAATTTAGCATTTCCAGTGGCATACACTGGAAAAAAACCTTTTTGGATGATGTAGATGTTCAGGGTACCATGTTAGAAAATTCATAAATATCAGACACTAGAGGGCATATTTTACCAAAACACATTTGTGTGTGTATAGAAAAAGAATTGATTAAGATGAATGAAAAACGTAAATCACATAAACTACATGTTTTACGTGAAACATTTATAGATGGATGTATGCAGAGTAGTGACCTGCAAACAGTTATAAAGTCTTATGTAAATTAGATTACTAATGTATCCTGTTGTTAAAGACCCTATTAAATTTGTTTTATGACCCACAGGCTGCATGTTTAAATGGTAAGGGCTGCTTGAGTCTCATCAACAATAAGCGGCCATTTCTATTTAAGAAAATAAAAAAACATGAACAAAAACGGTGGGTTCGTTCAGGGTATTGTGTGCAGAAGGATATTTCCGTTGGGCAGTCAGATAAGCAAGTTTATTAGTATCAGCTGCATTTTCCTAACTGCAGTAAGCGAGGAAGCCTGCAGCAATGGCAAGATGAGAAATGAGAGCATTCTTTTAGAGGAGCAAATGACCAGCATTTTAAAATAGTCTGCAACACATTTCAGAGGAACATCACGTGATCTCAATCGACTGCTTTTGTAAGACAGGATCAGGCCATGACTTTACTCTGCAAAAATGCACTTTCCCTCCAAAAGTTTTTGGGTAGCAGAGCAGATATTTCGCCCGGTGTGTTAAAATATTCATTGGCTTTAGGCTCTACCAAGACTAAATGTAAAATGAGCACCTGTATAACTTGTGATAAATATTGAAAAGGCATTAACGTCTGCCTTTTTCATCTGCGCCAAAATTGAACCAAAAACAGGAAAGAATAACGGATGTGAAACGGAAAGATGCTGTGACCAAAGGACATATTTTAATGTCCTGCTCATATTTTTTTGTTCTTTTTCCATCTGTTTCTACATTCGATTGGAAAATGTAAGTGTTTTGCTGCACCATGACTGACTTTCCTGAGCTACTCTGTTCAGGCAGCCCAGAATATCTGCCCATGTCCACAAAGCCAGAATCAAATAGCTAAATAAAGCCTTCCATTGTGACTGCCTGCTTTCTGCATGTCAAAAACAAAAGCATCCTGTCTTGATTTCAACCTCGGGACTATATTAAAGAGAGGAAAAGTAAATTCAACTAGTATCAGCTGAGAAAAACCAGCTTCACTGGGTCATTGTTGTTTTTCATATTTTTGTGCAATTTTCAGCTGAATGTCAAGCTCCCCTTGCGTTGGCAGCGTGAACCACTCTTTAGCGGTGGAACCACATCTGCAAGCTATTAACCTAGATCTTCAGTCCACGTTGCTGGAATTCTCCTCTTGTGACACACCAGCAGAAAGGCCTGGGTAAGCATGCAGAAGGTTGCGTGAAGGCACAACAGCACTGGACCTGCAGGCTTGGTCAGCATGTTCAAACAGCTGTCCATGGCAAAGGGCACTGAGGGTGACTTGCTTGAAGGATGTTGCGTGGCAAAATACCCGCATCTTGTTCAGGAATGAGTGCCATAAAGCACCCTCTAGTGGTCCATTGGCCTTTTCTCAGGGAGAAGAAGTAGTGAAAGTGAACCATTTGTCGCATGTGAAGACAGCACAGCACATAGTGTGAACAGTGTGAAATTTGTCCTCTGCATTTAATCCATTCACCCGAGTGAAGCCAGCGACACAGTGCCTGGAGAGAACTGGCGATGGTTCCTGCAGTGGCTAGGTAACAGTGTGTGGGAACTGTACCTGCAGCGCCTGGAGAGCAGTGTGTGGGAACGGTACCTGCAGCACCTGGGGAGCAGTGTGTGGGGACGGTACCTTGCCATTGGCAATCCTGGGATTTAAACCCACGACCCTCTGACCTTCCGATCACAGGGGCAGATCTCTAACCACCAGGCCACGAGCTGTTCCGATAATTGTATTGGGCCGATAATGGCACTTAGTCATAAAAATATTTTAAAAAGTGAAAAAATGGGCTTAATAGGTAAGAATAGAAAAAGCCTTCAACAATTTAAATATTTACAGAGTAAGACAAAGCAAAAAAATATATTGCAAGAGTAGGCTAAATAAAAGTCACCTGTTTGAAAAGCCACACAATTAAAAAATTAAAGTTTTGTTTTTCTAGGGGTCGTTATGTTTCCTGTTTTTAAACAGGTGGGCTTTGAGCTGGAAAAGGTTGACAACCCCTCTTCTGCAAAGGATAAAGATGGAGAGTAGCCCTTGAATGTCTTCACTCAGCTGGTTTCACTCACCTGGAACACAATGGAAACGCATTGTTCCCAAGCTTTATGAGACTGCTTATAATAGACTGAGGTGAGAAATTCCAAAAACGGAACGGCCACGCGCTCCGGGGAGTTTTGTTTTTCCCACTTTCTATTTGAAGACTTACAAGCCTCCAATAACCCATGTGTCTGTTTTCCGCTCTGTCTGCCTGATATTATTCCAGCCAGTGGCACCTCCATGATCCTTTGGACACAGACAAATGTGAGCAGTAAGAAGGATAGATGAGATACTAAGTGAGCTGTAACAGCCCAGACTCTCACACAGGCTTCTTGTCTTGTTCTTTACCACATAAAATTCCTGTGAAACTGTGGAGCTCCACACAGACTAGTTCAGCTGATTTTTCCTGCACAAACATGAGGTTTCCATTACTCAGAGTCTAAGAGCGAAGTCTCAGTGTGCACACACACACTTACACACACAGGGGCCTACGTGGCACTCTGCACATGTATGCTGAATTCGGTGAGAAATCACAGAGAAGAAAAGGGTGGAGTCGAGGTGATCCAGAACAGGAACTTCCCCTTCTCACGCAACGCAAGTACATGTCTGGAATTCCATTCTGTCATTTTTTTAGGTTACCTCATGATAAATCCTGCTCCAGGACTGCTTTCTATGGATGGCTGTAAACCGGTATCTCATCACTGTGTCGTGGCAACGGCTAGACTCCCCAGAACTGCGGACTCAAAACTAAACATTACATGTGGCCTTGAGGAGCACTTCAGAAAGCCCATGCAGTTTTGCAAAGCAGCATTGTTTGAAGCTCTCAGCCAGAATGGAGTGATGGTGGATGTTTTTGACCCAGTGGTGCAGGGCAAAGGAGACTGTAGCAGAGAAAAAAGACAGTTTAGTCTGACAGTGACATTAGGGCAAATTAAGAAACTCTCGATTACACACAAATGAGAGGGATGGCTGGAAAAAATCCATCCAAAAGACGTAACTCCACGTATCGCACAAGAATGTAAGAAATAACAGTAAGTGAGAAACAGCCCCCTAAGTATTATATGGTTTATACAATCAGACTGCAGTAGAGAGATCACAGCACAAAGGAATGTGGGTCTTTGGCTCATATCTGCCTTTACATAGTGGTCATGTTGAACATGTAAGGGCAGTATTGCTTCCCCCTACTGGTAATAGATGGTAGGACATCAAGCCTGTTTAACAGTTCAACCCCAAGTTGCCCAAATGTGGTCCTGCTCCCATATGAGTGGGAAGCTGATACAATCCCAATATAAAGACACAAGAGTTTTAAAAAATGAACTGTGTTTGTTCGAAAAAGAATAGCCTCAAAACCCCTCAAATTTCAGGCTATGGGAAACAATGGTTCTCAAACCTTTTAGACCAAGAACCATCTCAGATTAAACCAAAATCTCCAAGTGCCATCTCACAGGAATACACACCACACACTTATACACAGTAGCAGTGAGCACTGGCTGAACCTGCATAGCTGAGAAAAGCCACAATTTGTCAGGAACAAGGCCAGTGAGATTTAAATGCAGATCTGGCTCCGAATCTCATCTGTTAGAGTATTTGTCCTTGACCTGTAGTAGCAAAAGTCATCCCACTGTATGTAAACCTCCCCTTTAGATAACTTGTGTTGCCAATTTTTGATATCTGCTAACATTATCAGTGCTGGCATCTAATTTCTTTGGGCATCTGCTGCCTTCAGCTATCACACAGTACAAAAGAAATGGGGCAGGAATATTTTATGTTTAAATTGTGGGTCTAGTGAAGAGACAGCAAGATGCAGTTTTGGACCGAAGCACGTAGTAATTTGAATGTCGCACCTCCTGTTGCACCACTTTACCCACTTCAGCACAAGCTCTGTCATTTCTGGCCACCAAAATCCCAAACAGGCACAAACAGGAAAAGTGGGTTTTTACCTAACCAAACAAACAATACGCTGGATCTGTACCACTTAACTGCACTGGTAACTGCACAACAATACTAAGACCAATATAATGAATAACTGAGTTTTTACACTTCAAATAACAGATCATATAAAAAAACCACAATTTTAAATAGCTGTTTCGTTTATTTGTTGGTAATGTTGACATTTGGACTATAAAAATTGTCAGTTTTTTTTCTTCAGTGCTTTTATACACAGCCAGATCCTGTCTCCATCTAACGAGTGGGGTGTGATGTTCTGTTGTAGTGCAGTTCCTCTTACATCATATGAGTCAAGAATAAGATAAGAGTTAGTGTTTTTGTCCACACTGACACACAGAAAAAACTGAAAAAAATGTGTTTTCTAAGAGCTAGTCTCAGTAGTCTGTTGTCTTTGCTTTACAGCACTGAAGGATAGAGCTGAAGGTTGGTTCTATTTGAAATTTAATCACGTTATTAAGCAAGATGCTAAGAGTCTCCTCATCCGACTATTAAAACGAAATAGTCAGGAGTAAATTTCTTGGGGTCCCGAGGGAATGTGATTTTATTTTCATCTGTATCAGCAATGTCTGTTTTTCTGTGTTCTCCACTGAGATTAACTACTGATTAACGACTGTTTTTTGCTGAATTCAGCGGTGGTCTGATCATTTAAATCCTGTCCAGATGTAAATCTCTGTGATTTTCTGGGCATCTGAAAAAATGAGTCTCCAAGTGTATATATTCATGTTAAACACTTCCACAATTGCAAAACAGTGGATTTTCTCCCAGCCATTTACTTGGTCTGGGAGGTTTGCATGGTAGAACTTCATCTTCCCTGGTAAAGCATTAGCAGAAGGAGAAAGAAAATCAATCAGTCAATCAAGAGATTGATTGTATATTGTAGATTGGCATCATGGTACTTTGAACATCTTCAAAATTGTCCAATAATCTGAGTTGTTTTGTGTGTGTGTTTGTTGGGGACGGGGTTTGGCTGATTCTCTACCTAATTTAATTGTGTCCGAAAATTGAAAACGGTGGAAAAAAAATTGAACTCATTAACCCTTCATTAATGAGTCATAAATGTATTTTTTTAAAAACTGCACAGACAAACTAATATGTACATTTTCCTTTATTTATATTTATTTTAGTAAAACAGAAAGACAACATAAAAATGTGCAAGTGACTGCAGAGGTGCAGTAAACAAAATTTTTTTTTTAAATAGATTTTTACTGAGAAATATCAGTACCACTATACAGCACTAGTAGGCCTGCATAATTTCAATAAATTTGATCAAAGATATAAGTACAGATATTACAACCTTCAAACTTACTTGGACACATTCACAGAACAACATTACACAATTATAAATGTAACAGAACCTTAAACAGTGCTTTGTGGTGGCTGTGGATGAACAGCATGTGTGAGACTACTATGTTAGTGCCTGGGAAACGAGAAAGAGAACATAGGAACTTTAGCAAAGAATAGTAAGTGTAGTTAAGCTGAGAAGAGGAATGGGGGATGTGCGTGTGCATTAAACGAGTTTAAAATGGGAGTCTTCTTCAGGGTGTAAAGAGCAGATGCCCTATGAAGTAGCTGTCAGTAGCGAGGCCACTGCTGCCCAGAGTGGCTTCAAGGTGTATATGGGCCCCCTGATTCAACTCTAGTACCGTCTGTCCACTGTATGTCAGTCTGCCAGGAATTTGTTGAGACGCGATGCTGCTCAGAACCACAGTGCGGTTGTGCTGCAGCGTCACGGTGCCCACGTTCCGAGATGATGTTAAGAAGAAGGTGAAATCATAAACACCAGGCACCCTGCAGATGAACTGGCCCGTCTCTGTGTTGTAGTCATTCAGTTGGTTATAGATTGTATTGCGAAAAATGATGACTCTGTTACGGCTGGAGGAGGAGGGGAGGCCGAGCTGCATAGAGAAAGCAGATTGCTGTGTTGTATTGTTAGCAGCAGAGCCAGGGGGTCCGGCTGGGCCTCTTAGCCCTGTCGCCCCTGGGGCACCTGGAATATGAGCAAGAGGGAGAGAATGAGGAATTTTAAAAAGAAAGTAAGCAGTAAAGTATAGAAAAACTCATAGATAGCACTGCAATGCTGAAACTATTGTTGGAGCACTAGATGGTGCTCTGGGGAGCTGTTTACCAGCTGTTGTCCAGAAAGCATTTGACTGATATGCGAAATTGCCAGTGAGTTTTTGATTTGTTGATGAGAGTGGGGGTAGTGCTGGTAGTGGTGGTTGTGGTGATTGATTTGGGGACTGAAGGGGGCTTAGTTGTGAGAAAAGGCAGGTATGACATGAGGTCTGTGTCATTTGTATGAGAATTGGCAGCCCTGCACATATGCGAAAAGATTTGTGTGAAACAATGTGGTATACTGACCAGCAGGTACACAAAAATATATTTTTTATTTTTTAATATATTTTTAAAAAACAGAATACTGTGAATATTTTTTGGTCCACCCACTGTATCTAGCTGAAAAAGGTTCATTATTGTCATGATGTGCAGAGATGGCAGCTGCTGGCTTCTAGCTAGAGTTTAGCTATTAAACATTTGTTTTTCAACAGACTGCTAAAACTTGGTGTACGAAGGTGCGGATAGCTGCGCGAGGTTAAATTTTAATATGTGTGGTGAATTTAGCATGCAGTGTACATCAGCTGGTATGTGTAGCGCCATGGGAAAGTCAAGTTTGAGACTGACTGAAGTACAACAAAATACTTATTTTCTGCATGTCCACAGCTTGCGCTGTCTTAGAAACCCATTCAAAGTAAAGAAGCACGCAAATACACGTAGGATAACTTCTGTTAAATACATTACCCTGTTCGCCCGGAGGTCCTCTAGGTCCTGCGGGTCCTGGTAACGGCTCTGCATCTGGATCTGAAAAGGGTTAAACTAATGATTAGTTATCTGTGCTGCAGTTATGGACCGAAAAAACAGCTTGAAGCAATCAGATGTCAATCAGAGAATCCTCAGCCCAAGCAAGCAGGTGAAAAAGGAATAATGAACTATCCTGCAGGGCTTAGTGCAGTTAATGAACTACCTCTTTGAAGATTAATGTGGTGCAAGGTCTTTGTCTGCAATGGTATTTACCAGCAAAGAGAGTTCCCAAATAGACCCCAACTAAAGCAGTAGTCTTCATCATTAAATCAGTTTGTTAGAATTCATAATAAATAATGGGTGGCTAACCTCATTTCCAGTGTTTACACTGTGGCTCTCACGCTCACCTAGAAGGTCAAAAACCAGAGGTAAGCCAACACTACAGAAACCTTAAAGACAGTATTTTATTCAGCACTCAGTGGATTGCCTTTAATGAACAACAATATAGCGTAAAGAGAAGGTGAGACAGCAAAGTACAGATAGGTCATAAAAATGTGATAATTTGTTCAAAAGGACTGTGGTTTAATGTTTCTGAAAGGAAAGGAAAAGTGACTAATGGCAATCACTGCGTAAAACGGCCATACACTGGAAATATTGAGCTATGAATTCCTGTAGAATGTGTTAGTTAAAACCTGTTAACTCCTGAGTGGCGCAGATGGCAAGGAGGCCAAAACAGTTATTCTCAGTGGGCAGAAAGGATGGCTTAGTTTGTAAGTGCCTAGCAAAGATCTAACAATGTGTGCAAGTGCATCATAATTCAGCTCAAAGAGTCTGACCCCCTGTAGAATGGGATGAGAGCTGACTAAGATGGGGAGAGGACTGAGACATTGCTAACAGCAGTAATATTAACAGTGAACCTGTGCTAAGCATTTAGTCACATTTAAATGGCCAAAGGAAAGGGGAAAAGCTTTGATTTTGTCAGTGGATTTTACAACTTTGCATGCACAGAGGATCTCACTCGCTTGTTTGGCTTACCAGCCTCAATCCAGGGTGTGAGGTCAAGATCTGGGATGTCATTGCAGTCGACAAAGTCTGCTCTGTTGGGCTTAAATAGGAAGGGATCTGCAGGAACTCTTCTGATGCCTGTGTTGTCACAGATAATGCGAGCCAGAGACACAGAAGCTAAAGAGGCTCTCTGACTTTTCGTGAATACACCGCGATTCTCCCACCAGAGCCTGGAAGAAGAGAGAGCAAATTACGATCGGTCACTTTTACTCTACTCTAGCTGTTCTCTGTCCTGGTTCTGGAATAAGAGTTTTCCTGCTCCCCTCACATTGGACGCAACTAATTAATGAGCCCTTCCTGAGGTGAACTGGGTGTATTAGTGCAGGGAAAATGTTACAACATGCAAGGCAGTGGGCTGAAAACCACTGCTGTAGACAATTAAACATTTAAGTAAATTCAGTCAATCCTACAATGTCCATTTGATTCCACACAATACCTGTCGCCTTGACGGATCTTCTGGAACTGGGTTGCAATGAGACAGGAGAAGAGAGGTCCGACACGGCCTCCAGGGACAAAAGGTTCAGCTACACCTGCCAGCCAGACGTCAATGTTGGCAGGATTTCCGTAGAGTTCAATCAGTCTGCGTGCCAGATCAGTGTTGTTCAGCACAACAGCCAGTTCATCTTCATTCTGAGGTGCGGAGAGGTTGCAGAACTTCCTCCATGCGTTATAACCTAATGGTAAAAGGAGAACAGCATGGTTTCTTCAGCTCTGCATATAAGGATACTGTATGTTTGACTTTTTGCTGTATTCAGGAGTGTATGATAACATCTCTGTAAAGTGTGTGTGTGTGTGCGTGTGTGTGTGTGTGTGTGTGTGTGTATACCTGGTAAGGCATGATCGCGACTTCTCTGCATGTTGAGAGATGCCAGATCCATAGCAATGTGGCTGGTGAAGGCAAACAGCCTCTCTCTCAGTGCATCCACAAGCATGTGGTTCTGTTGATTCAGCTTGGCTGGCCTGGCAATCAGGCCACGGATCAGAGGATCAATACCACCTGTATAAGCAGAGATGCAGATTAAATTCAGATAACCTTTAAAGCAGAGGTGGGCATCATTTTCAACCCTGGAGCATTACATCATTTTATAGTGAGCTCTCTGCTTTAATTTGCCTCATTGCACTGATCATCAAATGTCAGAGATGCAGTGCAATGCACTTCAGTAAAGACACCAATTACCTCAACAGGCCTGTTCCTACCTTCAAAGATCACTCTCCAAGGCGCAAAGAAGGCCTCAAATAGAGGAGTGCTGGGGAACTCTGGATGGTTCTCAAAATTTTCATTCAGACGGAAGACGAGGGGTTGGATGGTCACATGGGCGAAACGGTAGGCAGCGGTAGCAAAAACATTAGAAATGCTAGGATCGACGCTGGCATCATACCCAGGATAGGGGCCGAGCTGCCTCTGTATGGCATCTGGACCCACAATGTGTTGCAGGTAATCCCTAAAAACCAAGATCTGTGAAGCAGAAACACCACCAGCGTCATTAGTTCTTTAGCCTTATTTACTGTGTGAATTAGACAAGAACATTCAGGACCACAGAAATACAATTCTATTTGATTGCAGTCATAATTACTATTACATTTTGCAAGCGCATGGAGGTGTGCTGCAATACCTGGTGGTAGGCACCCATGATTTTGCGAGCCTCCTGGTAAAGTGTTTCACTGCTCCAGCGAGGGTTGAGGAGGCGCAAGGCACGGGCCAGCCGATTGTGTTCCCTCAGAAACAACGTGTGCAGGGAGGTGAGGGCAATGTTCTCGTCCACACGGGAGTCACCTGCAGCCAACCAGAGCAGGTTTTATTTTACCAACTTGTCGGTTCTTCTCTCCATAATTCTCTTTTTTGTGTAATAATGTGTCCAAAGTAATGAAACATTTGAAAAGTACGGTAGTGTTACTATCATGACTATCTTGCACTCAGCAAAATCAGGATCTCCTGTAGCAGGTTCCCAAAAAGCACTGAAAAACAAAACTGACCTGCAATGAAGCATGGAACCTCCTCCAGGCCTGTGGTGTTGAGAATGTTATTGCGTGTGGAGCACATATTGCTGACCACCTTAGTGAAAGGTAACAGCTCTCGACCAGTGTCTTGGAAACGGTCGTTGACCAGCAAGAGACCGTTGTCGTTGGAGAGGTCGCGGAGTTCTCGTGCAAGTCCCTCTTCAGAGCCATACACCTGGCCCACATCCAGGAACGCTGTCAAGGAGTTGATCTGCTCCCTTACTTTGGGCTTGCCACCAAAAATAAAGGCGTTGTTGCCCGAACCACAGGCAGGCGCAGAACGGAACACTGGGAGGCAGCTGTCTGGACTAGGCGTGGGCCGGCGTGGGTCTCTAGCAGGAAACTAAGCAAAATGCAAAATGTTGGATAAAGCTTAGACATGTACTCATCCTAAACTTGGTTATTAAATCTTGTTTAGTGTATGATTTGTTTTATTACATCTACATATTTGAAAATGTGACCAGTAAACAAGATTTCATTAGGATCATGGTTATTGGCCCCCAACTGTCTTGTTCCTCAGTGTTAGCATTTTTGGTTGGAGGATTCCTTTATAAGGAAGATGGCCAGATGAATAAGATAAACAGATTTATCTTATGAACCAGCTGTAAATAGAGTATGATCTATGTAGCCTGTGCTGTAAATGTTAATATTAGTGGTTTTGATCAGAAATGGTTGTGAAATGATCCATTCATACCAAAAAAGGTGCTAGTGGAAGACATCCTGGGTGCAGAAATGCAGAGGGACTGGTTTTTCCACAGACTAACCTGGATGGGGAAGCAAGGCTCAGAGCGTTCACAGCTCTCGTCACAGTTGATGCCGCTACTGAAGGATCGTATGCTGGGCGAGTGGGGCGTTAGGGACAGATCGTGGTCATTCCATTGGCCAAAGAAGGTGACCAGGTGGGTGTACTCGCTGTCGCCCTGAACATCAGCGTCTGCTGTGCTTACAATGCGGTTAGACACCAGCCGTACCTGGACAAGAAAAGAGAACCTGAGTTGGGCCTGGACTCACCTGGCTGACAATGTAAAGTTCATGGGAATGAACCAGACTGTTGTCATACCAGAGGAAGCAGGACCCCATTATAGAGTCTGCTTGGATCCCATCCAACAGGCTGGGAAACACCATCTTCATAAATAGAAGGAAGCCAGCGAGCTAAAGGTGTGTTTGCTGCACCCAGAAGTGGATTCCTCCTGGGGATCCAGAATTACACCGTTAACCATTCCACACTTTCCCTTAACCATGAAACAGCATTAAACAGCATAATGACTTGAAAAACATCCAGCAATACAAGAATGGATACAGCTATCAGACTTTCTTGACATGCATGAGCTAGGAATCATATCGTCATATGTAATATATTTTAAGACTTTGAGGAATGTAGAACTTTAACTGTAAAGTGTATGATTTTAATGTCGTGTCATGAAATTATTATAAAAGTCCCTGTTCCTGGTTAGGGCAGGTAAGAGAGCTGCTCACCGGTTGTTGCAGACGTTGTTGGCGGTGCGGTACTTGTTGATGTTGGGAGTGGTTCTGCAGGAAGGGGGCTGGACTTGAGCAGCACAGCCAGTCAGGCGCTCGATAGTCTGGAGCTCCTCAGGAGTTAACAGTGCTGAGAGAAAGAACAGAGATATAGATGATTTTTTAAAAAAATGTAATAACCATGTAGAGGATCTTTTTTAACCTTTAAATGAAACAGCATTTTAACTGCAGTGATAACAGCTACTTATATATATTTGGAATTAAGGCAAATGATGAAGAAATAAGGAAATGATTTGAGAACCTTCTGCAGCGATGTATCTGTGTGTGTATGTGTGTGTGTGTGTGTGTGTATGTATGAGAGGGAGTGTGTGTATGTCAGACCTGTAGCATTGATGGATCTCTTGTGTGCGTGGTGTGTTTTCTCAGCGATGATCCTGAGGGTCTGTCCCAGGTAGTCTGCAGCTCTCACAGCCTCTCTCGTCTTTCGTGACGGCTGCTTCATCAGACGCAGTTTATCAGATGGCTTAATGAAACCATCCCTGCGCACCCTCGCCAGACTCCTTCACACAGGAAACACCCAGATGAGTGGATTATATCACATGTTTTCAGCACATTCTGAATACAAGTTCTCAGATATTATGTTATGTCATGCATGGACATACACAGACAAGTATCATAAATATGAAAAATAACTTCCATAGGAAAAAATGCTTCAGATTGGAGGAATGTCAACTCACTCTTGCCGAGAGTACAAGTAAGCATCATCTACGAGTCTTTTGGCCTCTTCGATGGATTCCAGAATAAAACGTCGGCCCAAGCCCTCCTGTGTAGAACCTACAAACAGTTGTTCCATCAGAGTCAGGGTCATGGACACACATTCAGAAATAGAAACAGATCAAAACTAGCAACATTTCTCTAGATGGTTTGTTTTATCTGTCCAGAGATTAGCTAAAGCAACTAAATACTGACATTGGTTCAACTAAATTTCCTACTGGTGATCCTTCATTAAAACTCTCTTCAGTCTTTCCAAATTTCTCTTTAATTTAATTTAAATTTCATTTTGTAATTGTATGTGACAAATAAACAATCTCGAATCTAAGACTAGGATTAATCTACATCTGGAAAACCAATCAAAATTAACGGTTAAAATATTTCTGTTTATGTGTTAACTCACCAGACACAGTTGGGTAGTTGAGTGTGTGGCACAAGCCCAACACCACAATGGATATTAAGAGATTCATGTCTGAAACAGTAACAGAGACACAGTCAGCCAATAATAAAACATAGTAAGACATTATGGATTAATTCTTCTCTGTTCAGTCAAAAGAACCAGTGTCACTTCAAAGTTACACACATAGCATCGTGCATGGTTACCAGTGGCTAACTGTGACTACTTGAGCTAGGTGTTCAGTTCAGTCCATAATTTTAATTGTTAATTTCACAGAAATAATAATGCTAATGCAGTATAAAAATACTCAAGCCTTTATAGACCTCTCTGATGAACAATTGATTAATAATTAATATTATTAACTCTCAGTGTCCTGTTCATCCCATCCATCCAGAACTGGATGGGAGTTGAGTTTCTAAGCTGAGTAGAATAACACTGCATGAGTGCATGAGGCATCATTCGTGCTCCAAGAGTGCACCTCAAATAACAGTCATGGAAGAACACCAGAGAAAAATAAAATGAGAAAAAATAATAAATACAGAACGAGCTGAGCAGTAGCATAAGTCTTTTCTCACCTGTATATCTGACTCCTCTTCTGCTGAGATCAATCAGATTGTGCAGTGTGCGGTCCTGCTGGGCTGCAGGACTTTTATACATGACCAGATGCCTCACCCTGTCTTCATCTCACAGGTGGGGTCTGACGTTCTGCAGCAGTGCAGTTCCTGCTTCCTCTTACCTTACATCTTATTTGAGTGAAGTATTGATAAGAGTTCAGTGGCGTTTCTGTCCACTTTGGCACTTTGCCAAAAAGGAACAGCTTTTAAAATGAACTTTTTAAAATAATTATTGGCCTGGATGAATAGTTTTGGGACAAAAGGTCATCACTTACTATACCGTCTTTACATAACATTCACACATGCATCTCATTTACAGAATAATACTCCTTTAGGAACGAGAACTTCTCCAGGCCTCCTTCCAAATACGCGTCTTGTTTGTAGTTTGTAACAAGCATTTACAGATTGTTGCTGTCAGAATAAAACCTTGTCATTTTTGCCGTTTTTCCCTTTTTTGCCTAATTTACATAACATTCACACATGCATCGCCTTTGCAAACTAATACTCCTTTAGGGGTGCTAGCAGAAATTAGAGAAGGCTTTCAGGCCTTCGGCCAGAAAACCCGTTTTTGGCTTGTTTTAATCTCTCTTAAATCTTACTTTAATTCTGTATTGTTTTTAATGCTTAATTTATCTCTATAAAGCACCTCTGTGAATGAAAGTGTGCTATTTAAATATTCTTGCCTTGCCTTCCCTATGAGCCATATACAGTATTTTGTGTTTTGTGAAATATGTCTTTGCTAATCTGTGATTACAACATTCTTTATGGCCGTGTGAGCTCAAGGCCGGGACTGTTTGAGGTGCGTTCAATGATCTCTTATCAGGAAGCCAGGAATCCCCTCACATGACAATACATCAGGAAAAATAAGTATTCTCATTGTGCGTTCATGCATATTCCCAGAAATACGCCTTAATCTTAAAGGAGATAATCTGAATTGTGTTTTTTTTTTTTTTTCACTCTTACTTGTTCATGTATATATACACTATTTGGCTTTACCATAAAAGGGCAAGCCATTTACAGTGTAGTGACCTCAACTTGGATTGCTGTATTTATGTACATATGATTTATGTAAAGAATTCATATCAATAAGTACAGATTATTTTTAAAGTCATGAGTGCACATAAATCATCACTGAAAAACTGCATATGCAAACATAGTTGACATTTGCCATGGTCACGTGTACGCTGCCCTACTTTTTTTATTTTTTGTCTCCAGCTGTCTAAACTGATATACCTGTTTATTCTCATATCCATTACAGGACAAGTTCAGTATGACTCGCACGCTCGGTATCCATCAACATAATCTACCATCACGTTTAAGCGAAGGGTTTGTTGTACGTTGTGAGTTTACGTGCCGATGTGCACGTGCGGAATTTCCTTACATTTAACAGGATGACAGAAAAGATTCATATATATAATTACACTTTTGCAATTTCGAAACTGCCACAGTGATGCATGTTAACAAAACCACAACTCAGACACACAGTGCCAATAAACGCATTTATTTAAAAAAAAATGATATTGTTGATATTGTAAGTCAAACGTCAACTCTATCCTACAGAGAAGATACCTCTTCTTCTATTGGTCAGTTCAGTATTTTGGCTTTGGCTGTAGGATTAGGACAGTAAACAGTTTTGAAAAATGAATAAATACGGACAAAATTGACTTTAAATATCAATGTATTCATTATTGCAGATATTTTACAGGAACATTCAGCACATCCAGGACAGTTCCCATTTGCACCAGATGGGGACGACAAGGCCCAGTGTCTTTTCACACTGATCCTGAATTTTACAGACAAAAAAAAAACACTAGTTACACATTAGCACTAAATTCATCTTTTACTTCTGAGCTCATGGTTGCGCATGGTTTGTTCCCTTCTTTTAATGCTCAGAGCTTGAAGCTGAAGCAGAACCTCAAACCTCACCACACACACACAGCTCTCTTCTGTAGAGCTTTTTTTCAGCTGACATTTTCATCAGTGTCTGTGTAATTGAGATTGAAAAATCTTAACCTTGTTGCTGTTACTATACACACATAATGAGCATGCAGAGGTGTAGCAGTCATTTTAGAGGTGAAGGGAGCTTCAGTAATCAGCAATTATGGTAGCCGCCGAACTTTTAACATCACTTAAAAGCCAGTTCAGACATTATACAGCACAGTTACATGAACATCATATCAGATATCTCAAATATTTTCCCAGTAAACGCTAGTGCTGCAGCAGAGCTTCAGCTGTGAGTCAGTGATGAATCTGTTTTCAGCAGTGGTTGTGGGGTTTTTTTATTATCAATGTCTACATCTTCAAATCATAATTCATAACTACGTCACTTTTGCTCCTTGATGGATTCAAATCTCTTTTTTTTGTTGAAGACTGGTTTTGTTTGGGTCATTTGATCAGTCCTTTGGACTTGGACTTGACTTGGACACAATCCTCTTTGGACTTGGTCTTAACCTGGACGAGAATTTTTTTGGAATATCTTTCAGTCTGGACTGAAGTAAAGTACTAGTCTTGGACTTATCTTGAATTCAACAAAGGTGGTCTTGACTTTCAGACTAAGGTGATGATGATGATGTATCAGCTGTCATGTGTAACAGATAACAGACAGTAGTGTGAATCCTAAAGCTCAGTAAATCATGTTATGGCTTTGAAATATGGAAACCCTCCAGGGCTTAACACAGTTCACCTGCGCTTTAAAGTAACGGCCCAGAGATATGGCCTCGGCGATATTAAAACGAGGACATGTTAAAACCAATATTGAAACGTGATCAGACACTGCGGACAGCACTTTTTCTTCCTTGTGGTTGCCCCTGAAGTGTACTGGGCTGTGCAAGACCATCCAGGTGTGCAGGTACAAAAGTGGTCATGCAAACTCTAAAGTGGAAAAACAGAATGACTTTACTGTCATTAAAATGAAGGCCATTGTTCTGCCTTTTCTCCAGGTGTTAGGGCGGCGACAGGGAAGCGGCTGAGGTGTTAGCATTTCCGTGTTCTTGGAATAAGGAAACACTTGTAGGTGTAAAGATTTGGGGTAGAGTGTGAATCACTGGTCAAAGGTGGAAATAGCTGCAGTTATCAGAAATGACATGGACAAGATTTGATTAGGTTTGATTAGGTTTTAGGACTTACATCTCTGGAGCAATGTTCTTTTCAGTGTATGTTTACAGGAAGACCGTCTCTTAATGATAATGGCAAGCATAAATCTGGGACAGGAAACATAAATCTGGGACAGGCAATAAAACTCAAATCACATAGTACCATAAACCATTTTCTTGGAACATTTATTTCAGACTAAGGATAAAACAGTAGTATTTTTAAAGAAAGCTTTGTCATTTTTTTTGTTATTTTTTAGTTTCACTTTTGATTTTAAGTGCTTTTTTACATGTATTTCTGTTATTCTAAGTTTTTAATGTTCAATTTTGGTAGTTACACTAAAACCAATCAGCCATTAAAACCACCTGCCTAATATTGTGTAGGTCCTCCTCATACCACCAAAACAGCTCTGACCCGTCAAGGCATGGACTCCACAAAACCTTTGAAAGTGTGCAGTGGTATCTGCACCCAGACGTTATAGCAGATCCCTGTTAGTTGTGAGGTGGGACCTTCATTCATCAGACTAGTTTGTCCAGCACATCTGACAGATAATCAGATCGCGTCATTGAGTCTTGGGCACCTGTGACCATGTCACTAGTTCACTGGTTCTCCTTCCTTGGAGCATGTTTGGTATGTATGCAAATTTCCCACTTGTGGGACTAATAAAGGTTTGTCTTATCTTACTGACCACTGAATACCAGGAACACCCCACAAGACCTGCTGTTTTGGTGAAGCTCTGATCCAGTTGTTAAGCCATCACAGTTTGGTTTTTGTCAAAGTGTCTCAGATCCTTTCACTCATTTTTCCTGCTCCCAACATCGACTTCAAGAACTGAGTGTTCACTTTCTGATATATCCCACCCCGCAACAGGAGACGCTGTCACCAGATGATCAATGTTCTTCTCTTCAGCTTTCAGTGAGTTTAATGTAGTGGCTGATTGGTAAATGGTACACTAATCAAACTCAGAGCAGGTGGTACACAGGGTACACCATCTCTCTGCATTTTTAGGAGCCTTGAGAAATAGGGATTGCTTGGACAGCTTGTTTGCTCATGATGCAGCACTAGAAACTATATACTTGAGACATATGAAAACAGTGGGAAGGTTTAGGAACAGTGTCCTATGTAGTACATAGTGGGATAAAATAACTGACCTGTAGTTTCTGTTTTCTCTTAGACACAGAAAAAAAAAAAATATTATACAGCACTTTTACTGTCCAACATGTGTGTGAGAATGTGATGAGGAAAATCCATACAACACTGAAGAAGAAGAAGAAGAAGAAGAAGAAGAAGAAGAAGAAGAAGAAACAACACACACTTAGCCTAGACTGTGCTGTATGATCCATAATCTCAACAATGTCAGCGATTTTTGCCTCAAGGGGCACAGATGAGGAGGGGCAGGATGCTAAGACTAACTTGTAGACAGCGCTTGACCCTTACTGACTGGAAACGGATATATCAAGCGAAGAGGCCCATCATCCATCAGTCTGTGACTTCTTGACCCTTATGAACAAGTGAGCCTTTAAGAGATCCTGCCAGCGTTGGGCTTTTGAAGGTTTCACAATCAGGTCAACTCTGTCTTCATAAAATGGAGTTATGAAATAACAGAAGTTTTGGAGAAGGACCATGACTGAGGCTCCACCTTCTTCTGATCTTATAATCCTATAAATTTCCACCTGTGATGAAGCTTTCCCACATTATCTCCTCTCCAAGGGTCCAGCCTTCTACTTCATGCAGAAACCATTCAGATCTCCAGCCTCCAGTTCTCAGAGTTCTCTCCCCTCCTACAGTTACACAGTCCGTCCTTATATTTCTATCATACTATTTAGCCATGGTCCAAACTCGCAGTCTGCTCATAGCGAGATGTTTGCAGGAGGTCACAAGGAAGCTGAGACAAATCAGCAATCGCTTAACCGGACATTAAACCGAGGGTGTGTAGCAACATTTTGTTAATGTCTTGTTTTTTGATTCTTAGGAGGCAGACCAGACAGGAAGTGCATCTGCAGTTTTCTCTGGTACAGTCAGTGTCTGACCTGCACAGGCCAATGTCTTACCTCTTCGCTTCTGCATTACCTACATTACCTAGCCCATCCCAGTCTTTGCCATGGCCAAGATTAATAATGAACAGTATTTACAATAGGATATTTACAAGAATAGGCTCTTGCTCCATATGCCCTAGTTGCCAAATTTTATGGTAAATTATTGATTTGGTGAAGAGGTGAGTGATGGGGAGGTGAGATGATGTTCCAGTGAAGGGTGAGACTTTTTCCCTTTTCCCCTTCACAGAAGTAAAAAGCAGGAAAGCAAAGTGGTTTTTCTGTTTTTGTGCATGTTCAGGGTGAGGAGGCCAAAGAGGAGCATTTTCGCTGATTTGAATGTGTCATATCTAACATCATGTCTGTCAAGTAGCGGTAGACCCAGGGATCGAACCCGTGTCATCTTGGTCAAATAGCAGCAGTTTTACTGGTTAAGCCACCTGAGCAGCTCAAAGGACAAAAAACGAAGGAAATTTAAAAAAATAAATAAATAAACAAGGAGAGGAAATACTGGGACAAATGAATGCTAAAGAAATAAAGACTATAAATATACTTAAGGACAGATGAAAGTAATAACTAATCTCAACTGGGAAAAAAAAAACGAAGAACGAAACATGAAACGGCCAGAGGAAGGGAGGAAAAGAAAAGGGAAAATATAAGAAGACTAAACTAAGGACATGAAAAGGGGAACCAAGGGAATGAAGGAGAGTGAGGGAGAGATTGGAAACAGAACAGAGTGAGGAACAGACAACAAGACAAAGAATGAAAGAAAAGTTAATAAAACTAAGAAGGAAAGAAAGACATTTGAAAAAAATAAACCAATAAAGAAACAAACAAACTAACTAAAGCTAAATGGAAAGGAAGGATAACTAAATTAAAGGACAGACTTACTAACATGTAACAACAGGACAAACCCGAAGAGCGCAGAAAACAGAGCATATGACAAAAAAGGAAGCCTCAAGAAGGTCCCAGGTAAAGTTTAGAAGAAGACTCGGAACCCAGAAGTACAATGGCGACATAAACTACTTGAAAGGTGCGAACTTTATTACTGAGCATCAAGTTAGTCCCTTGAACAGTTTAAGTAGTGACCCTAACGAGGTGATCAGTGCTGACAGGTGAAGAAACAGGTGGGTGAAAAGAGCAAACACTGAAGAAAGATAACTCCCCCAGGTGGTAACCTGAAGGACTACAACCATGGATGTTTGTTGTTATTGCAATGACTGTAGGAGTTATTGGTAAGTGCTTGTTGCTGACTCCTTTTACCAGCTGACCAATCCGGAGAGGCTGTTCATTTTTTTAATGAGAATGAAAGTTTAAATTGGGTTTAGAGTTCTTGGGCTCATAAAATGCCAATATTAAGAATTGTGGCTCTAATTTTTTAACACTGTGAATGCCAGACAAGGAATCAGCAAATAAAGAAATCAATGCAAGAGCTTTTGTCAAACCGCTAGAAGAGCAATCTTGCAGGCATGCATACAGGTGCAGTGCCCAACTACCAGTTTGGAGAAATTTCCCATCTCAGGCTGTAAAGACGGGTAGGCATATCTGTCCTTGCTGTAAACAAAAAAGTCATTTATACAAACAAGTTATTCAGATCAGTGGTTTCTCAGGCTGGTCCTCAGGGGCCCAGGCAGCCCATAGGCATCAAGATAAGACCGTCTGGTTGGCACTGAGAGCTGGTTTGAGATCCACTCATTTAGATCTTGTCTTTGTATTTTAAACTTTCTTCTTTTATTTACAACAAAAAATTTAGGACATTTAGTATTAGTAAGCTGTGCCCTCTCAAACCACGAGGACAGGGAGAGTTATTACAGCTTTTCTGTTGTTTTCATCTCTTTGTTTGGGCTGTCGGCATGCTGCTAATGCTAACGCAGCTAGCGGCAGTGGTCAGCTCTTTGTTTACACCTGAGGCGAGATGCAATAAAACACAGAGAGATCTAAGCAGTTTCCTCTGGGATCAATAAAGTTTTCTTATTCTGATTCTGATTAATAGGATCAGGAGTGATTGAGAAAACTCTTCCAGAACAGCAAACTGACTGGAGTCCTGGAGGACCACAGCACAGCAGAGCTTATATGGAGTTGCGTAAGTAATGACATGATTAGGGAATTGACTGTATTTATGCCCTGGATCAGCAGGTTCGCAGGGGTCATTTTGTCCCATCTGTTCAGAAAAAAAAAAAAGTAAAGGTTGGTATGTAAAGCTTTACTGATCCCAGAGGAAACTGGAAAGCTTCTATGTGACAACTTGTTTGTAAAAAGCGCGATGTAAGTAAAATTGAATTGAATTATAAAATATCTCCTCCTCCACAAATACACAAATGTGATATGAACGTTTAGAATCTGTACTTCACACAGAATTTTTTCCACTTGTTTCAGTGAAGTAAGAATGATGATCAAATTTGCCATGAGGGTTAATGCACCTGATTTATTTCAGCTTATTTCCAAGGTCTTCATGAGCTGAATTTGGTGTGTAAGAGGAGGAAAGTGCTGCTCTACAAGGCTGTGGGAGATCTTAGATCTTATTCTCTTAAATGTTCATCCTAAAACCACCTGGGCTTCATTTCTTTGTTGCCATTATTTAATTTCGTTGTGCTGCTTCCAAAGGCAGAAATATTAAAATAAGCCTTGAACTGCCTTAAAATTGTAAAACAAGCCTTGAAGACTCAGAACGTTTTCAGGTAGTTCATTTGGAAACCCCATCAACCAGCCTATCTTTAAAACAGAAACCTATTACGGCCCTACACCCTCCAGAGAAACCAAAGCTGCTGCTTTCCTGAAGAGAAAAGGAAACTCACTACGGGTGGGAATAGCCAGGCAACAATACAATGTTATCACAGTATTTAGTCCACGATACGATATTATTGCAATATTGTTTCACTGTAAAGCAGACGGTGTGTTAGGTAGAGGGATCTCTGCAGTGGCCCCGCCACACTGACCTCCTTTACAATTTCCAAAGAGAACAACAACGCCTTGCACCCTCTTGTGGACTTCAGAAGCAATGTTAAAAGTTATAAATTTAAATACTGATGCAGCTGTATCGATATAATGTTGTGTCGAAAAATATTGCAGTACTACACAGACTTTTAAAAGTCATCTAGGGTCTAAACATTCAAATGGCAAAAAATGAAAACTTCTGTTTAATTTATACAGTCATAAGAAAGTTTTTTTAGTTAGGAGGTGCTAAAGTTTCCTTTGCGGGTATTAAATAATTTAAACACTGAGTTTAAGGGCTTACAGAAGGACTTCACTATGTTGTATGGGAGTTATTTCCCTCATCTACAAGTGGTTCTTTCAAGAACCATCCATTGAAAGGTTTTTAGGGAGTCAAAAGTGATTTTGGTTGGAAAACAGCTGGCCTCCACAACTGAAAATCCATTTTGAAGACCTATTTGACTGTATGTTTTTTCAAAATTGGTGGATCCTGAAGAGACATTCAACAGATAGGTGTGTATTTTTTAAATGTATTTTTATTAAACTAAAACCAAAAAAATCTAAATTGCACATATGTATTACATTATTACAGCATACAAGTATGTTTCATAAACAAAAACAAAGCAGTTAAATGTAAGTATATCCCTGAACAAATGTCTATCTAAAACACATCAACAAAGAAAATCACAGTTGTAACAGAACCAGCAAACAGAATATGTCCATGAGGTTTTACGTAATCAGTACATGGAGAGTAAATGGTGCAAATAAGTTTAACCTTTAGAAATCGAGATTTTACATTACATAATCGTTTACATTTAAGGTACATATGAAATTTACATTCTAATTCTGTTTTGTACTAACAGGTTCAAGTCTGCCCTTTGGACTGTTTTAACCTTAAAAAGTGAGCATGTGGTTTGTTTTGTGTCTTCTTTTGCTTACAAATTGGAACCCACAAATTTTACCCCCACGGCCCACTTATTACATTCATGTCATGTCCTAAGATCAATCATAATTCATTTTGCTCTCCTAACCCCTTCAAATTAAACACACTGTTACTTTGTGTGTTTTGTGCTTGAGACTGAGATATGTAAATGAGCTCTGTTGTTACTGGCTGTACTGTATTCACTCCTTATAACTTTACCGTGAATCAGTTGGCCTTAACTGCAACTTCTAAGGGTTAAAAAAGAGACTCCTTTAGGGTGTGAAGAGCAGATGTCCGTTGAAGTAGCTGTCAGAGGAGAGGCCGCTGCTGCCCAGACTGGCTTCCATCCTCACACGGTCCCACTGGTTTAGCCTCAGCACTGTGTGCCCAGTGTATGTTAGTGTGCCTGAACTTTGTAGGGATGCTCCACTACTCAAAACGATAGTGCTGTTGCTCCGCAGTGTCACGGTGCCCACGTTCCGAAAGGCTGTTAAGAAGAAATCAAATTCAAACACACCAGGCATCCTGCAGATGAACTCACCCGTCTGGGTGTTGTAGTCATTCAGTTCATTATAGATCGCGTTGCGGAAAATGATGCTTCTGATTGGAATGGGGGAGGAGCTGGTGCCAAGCTGCACAGAGAAGGCAGATCGCTGTGTTGTGGTGTTAGCAGCAGGGCCGGGGGGTCCGGGTGGGCCTCTTAGCCCTGGTGCGCCTGGGGGACCTGGAAATCAAGAGATCAAAACAATTGGAAGGACAGGATCTGTTTACAATATTCATAAAAAACTGTTATGTATGCGTGTAATAATGTGGGCATCACTGGTCTACATTCAGGCTCACCATTGTTAGTGAGATCTGTGCATTCAGTAGGTCTGCTAATCGTTATCGCGATATCTGTCTCTGCAATACTGATATCGCAAAAAGGCTGCAATATGCAAATGAGCCTCTAACCAATCACAGTGTTTCTGACAGGGTGACCAATCACAGCTCCAGTTGAGTTACTGGGTGTTCTGATGAATTAAGGTCTTCATGTAATCCAGCAAAAGTCCAATTTTTGATCATTAAAGGTGTTGGCGAATCGGAGCATGGGTAGGTGGGGCTAAACTGCAAGAATGTGTTGGTTTTGTGACATCACAAAAACTGATTTGAAAATAAGCTGTTTTTGTAGCTTATTTTATATATATGGACTGTATGGATGGGGGAGTAAATGTACCATTTGAAACAATATTTACAGACTTTAAGCGTTTTTAATTCTTAGCATATTAAAAAACACTGCAATTGCAATATGTAGCAGTAAAACTGCAATAGTGATATTTTGTCCATATTGTGCCGCTCTAGCATTCAGTAATAAGCCAAAGATCATAAAGAATGTGATTCTGGTGAAAGGCATTACCCTGTTCTCCAGCAGGTCCTCTTGGTCCTGGAGGCCCTGGTAAAGGCTCTGCTTCAGGATCTGAAAACAGTACAAAAAAATTAGTTTTCTTTCTCGCTGTTGATCTGATACATAAAAGAAGACAAAGCAAATCAGACTTGAGTTAATCAGAGAATTCTGGACATCAGGCAGCCAGGGAGAAAGAGAACAATACACTGCAGAGGCCTAGTGCATCTCATGAACTGTGTCTTAGCACATCACAGTTTAACCAATGCATCACTGCACAAGGCCTTTGCATGGAATGGCGAGGAAAGAGTTCACAGATAGACCCCAGTGTTATAAATTCATTCAGTTCGTAAGTGTTAATAAGAAATGATACTTGGCTAACCTCATTTCCACTGAATGCACTGTGGCTGTCAGGCTCACCTAGAAGGTCAAACACCACAGGTAAACCAACACTACACGGACCACACTAGTTGTATTTTCAACATCTTTAGACTGCACCCCATGTATATAGGCTTATCGAGCATGTTAGTATGCCACAAGCGAAGTAATATGAAGTTAAGGCTTTAGTAAGGTGATAAAAAATGTGATTATTTGTTAAACAGGCCTATGATTTGAATTTCCCTAAAAACAAATTAAAAAAAGCAAACAAGAGCATTCAAGGCTTTTAACTGCCATAACATGAAAATAATCATTCAGACATGTCACTGTAGCACTGCTTTTTTCTGCTTCGGTTTTTAGTGAAAAAACACTGTTGTGTTGCACCTGAGTGGTGCAAATGGCAAGAAGGACACAGCAAATTCATTCCCTCTGCTCTGAAATATACAGTAATGGCAGCCAAACAAGGGTGTTGAATATCTCCCTTATACGAGACAAGAAATCAATGCTCTTCACTAAAGGCATTTAGCTGGTAGAAAAGTGGTTTAAATACATTTTAGCTTGGATTTATTCTCCCAGGTTGGTAGCCATTATGTGTTCTGGAGTTCTGGGACATCACTAATAACAGGAATATTAAAAATAACAATCTGTTCAACAAATACTCACATTTTAATGACCGGAAGAGAAAAAGCATTGATTTTGTTAGTGGATTGCACAAGTTAGCACATATGAAGAATCAGATTTGCTCTTTTGTCTTACCAGGCGCAATCCAAGGTGTAAAGTCAAGTTCCACAATCTCGTTACAGTCAACAAAGTCCGCTCTGTTGGGCTTTAAGCGGAAAGGATCGGCAGGAACTCTGCTGATGCCGGTGTTGTCACAGATAATGCGAGCCAGAGACATGGAGGCTAGCGAGGCTCTTTGGCTTTTGGTGAATACGCCATGATTCTCCCACCAGAGCCTGGATGGAGAGAGTCCAAAATTACCACCGTACACACTCAAATATGCAAATTTACTCCACAAATTTCATTTAGTGATGATTTTTTTTGCACATAACTATACCCTCAGTACCTGTCGCCTTGACGGATCTTCTGGAACTGGGTTGCAATGAGACAGGAGAAGAGAGGTCCGACACGGCCTCCAGGGACAAAAGGTTCAGCTACACCTGCCAGCCAGACGTCAATGTTGGCAGGATTTCTGTAGAGTTCAATCAGTCTGCGTGCCAGATCAGTGTTGTTCAGCACAACGGCCAGTTGAGCTTGATTCTGAGGTGTGGAGAGGTTGCAGAACTTCCGCCATGCATTATAACCTAATTGGAAAAAAGGGTACAGCGTAGTTCTGTAAACTGGATTTGATAACGCAGTAGTGAATGTGGGTAAATGAGTCCTTGTGTGGTAACATGTATGTAAAGTGTTCCTAGAAGAAGAACTAATATGTGAAGATGGTTCAGGCGATAAAAATGGTAATAGGGGAACAGCATGGTCTCTTCAGATCTGCATCTGAGGATACGTTTGGCTTTTTTGTTGTGTTGTGTGTGGGGTAACATCTCTGTATAGTGTTTCTGAAAGGTGCAAATTTGGTCACAAATGGCATGAGCAAAACTCTGCTCCCTTGAGTTGTGTGCACTGGCTTTTCCCCTCTATGAGCTCTCACTCTAAGCAAATTGCACCAAATATAGAGATTGAAGATCTTTGTGTGTAGGTATAAGTGCGTGTGTGTGTGCGTGCGTGCGTGTGTGTGTGCACGTGTGTTCGTGTGTGTGCACCTGGTAAGGCGTGGTCACGGCTTCTCTGCATGTTGAGAGATGCCAGATCCATAGCAATGTGGCTGGTGAAGGCAAACAGCCTCTCTCTCAGTGCATCCACAAGCATGTGGTTCTGTTGATTCAGCTTGGCTGGCCTGGCAATCAGGCCACGGATCAGAGGATCAATACCACCTGTATAAGCAGAGATTCAAATGAGATTTACATTTGGATAGAAACTAAAGCAAAGATTGGTAATGTTTTCAGAGTCAAGTCACTGCATAATTTTCTGAGATCTCCAATTTGCCCATTTTAACTAATCAGCAATAGTGTGGCACACCAGAATTGGACTGCCGCTCACACATGGGCACAGTGGTTCCCAAAGTCAGTCCTGCAAACCCCATGCTCTGCACATCTTTATGTTTTCCCTGCTGTACCATACCTGGGCGTGTTAATGAGTTAATGAAATCAGTGAGGCGTGCTAGAGGCAAAGCATTGTGTGGTGACCCCAAGACTGGGTTTGAGAAACCCTACCTAAAATGGTTAAACTTACAATTTAGCCTGCAATTATCAGTTTCAAACTCACCTTCGAAGATCACTCTCCAGGGCGAGAAGAAGGCATCAAAAAGAGGGACGCTGGGGAACTGCGGATGGTTTTCAAAATTTTCATTCAGACGAAACACAAGGGGTTGGATGGTCACATGGGCGAAACGGTAGGCAGCAGTGGCAAAAATATTGGCAATACTTGGGTCAACGTTGGAGTCATAGCCAGGATATGGGCCAAGTAACCTCTTCATAGCATCTGGACCTACAATGTGTGGTAGGTAATCTCTGAAAACCACAATCTGTAAGGCACAAACACTATCAAAGTAATTATCATGTTTGGTCATTATGCGAATCAGGCATGAAGATCAAAGTCAGGACCACAGAATTGCAAAAGCAGAATGAATATCAGATTTTACCTTGACCAGAAATGTGTGTTCTTATATGTTTAAGTGAGTATGTGTGTGCAAGCATGTGGGTGTGTGCAGTACCTGGTGGTAGGCACCCATGATTTTGCGAGCCTCCTGGTAAAGTGTTTCACTGCTCCAGCGAGGGTTGAGGAGGCGCAAGGCACGGGCCAGCCGATTGTGTTCCCTCAGAAACAACGTGTGCAGGGAGGTGAGGGCAATGTTCTCGTCCACACGGGCATCTCCTACGATCAGAAAGAGGAGTTTAATTTGTTTTATTTTTAGCAATCTGTAGTTTCACTAATTCTATAGTAACAGTTTTTTCTGACTTTTGTCTGATTCTTCTGACAAACTGAAAATTGAAAGGTGTGAAAAAGCTATATAAAAAGCATATTACTATTAAGGTTTTATTTTTATGCATTTTAGAGAGGCTACTCAGTAATGTAAGGATGTGGACTATCAGATTCCAAATGACTGTTCTTTCTAGCAATGTTTTTAGCAATGTTTTTAGCAAATTCCACTCCAACAAAAATGAAGAACTGACCTGCGATGAAGCATGGAACCTCCTGCAGGCCTGTGGTGTTGAGAATGTTATTGCGTGTGGAGCACATATTGCTGACCACCTTAGTGAAAGGTAACAGCTCTCTGCCATTGTCTCGGAAACGGTTGTTGACCAGCAAGAGACCGTTGTCGTTGGAGAGGTCGCGGAGTTCTTGTGCAAGTCCCTTTTCAGAGCCATACAGCTGGCCCACATCCAGGAACGCTGTCAAGGAGTTCAACTGCTCCCTTACTTTGGGCTTGCCACCGAAAATAAAGGCGTTGTTGCCCGAACCACAGGTGGGTGCAGAACGGAACACTGGAAGGCAGCTGTTTGGACTAGGCGTGGGCCGGCGTGGGTCTCCAGTAGGAAACTGGAAAATGCAAAATGTTAATAAAATTCATACTCTTGTTAACCTAAATCTGCAACAATGCTTCATACACACTAAGATGCTAACAAGACCAATAAAAACAATTAGCATTAGCATTTGAAAGAAGGCCAAGACATTTAGCAAAAGTTGAAGGCAAGCCACCAGAAGTTGTGTATAAGTTGTATATATACAGAGAGAAGGCATCAGATGTAGAAGATCAACATTCCCAACTACTTAGAAAACAGGCCAAAATAGACAAGGAAACTACACCAAAATGAAACAACGACAAACTCGCTGAAGGCAGATTAGGCTTCAGTGCAGCTTTTGAAATCTATGCAATAGAAAGTAGTTATATTGTGAAGAAATTTTAAAATGTGAGAAGAAAAGAAGCTAGAGGAACAGAGATATGGGGCTGGTTTTCCCTAACCTGGATGGGGAAGCAAGGCTCAGAGCGTTCACAGCTCTCGTCACAGTTGATGCCGCTGCTGAAGGATCGTATGCTGGGCGAGTGGGGCGTGAAGGACAGGTCGTGGTCATTCCACTGACCAAAGAAGGTGACCAGGTGGGTGTACTCACTGTCGCCCTGAACATCGGCATCTCTAGTGCTCAAAATGCGGTTGGACACCAGCCGTACCTGGACATGAAAAGAGAATCTGAGTTGGGAATGGACTCACCTGGCTGACAATGTGAAGTTCATGGAAATGGTCATACCAGAGGTAGCAGGACCCCATTATAGAGTCTGCTTGAGTCCCATCCAACAGGCTGGGAAACACCATCTTCATAAATAGAAGGAAGCCAGCGAGCTAAGGGTGTGTTTGCCGCACCCAGAAGAGGATTCTTCCTAAGGATCCAGAATAACATCCAATTTACTCAAGATCACAGTGATGGTGGCAATGTCCTTAATTAGGTTTGAACTAATGTTTTAATTAGTGTTTCTGTAAAAGTTCAAGTACAAGTTCAATGTAAACTGACTATACGTGATATTTACAGCCACAGATATAACCTGACAGAGGAATTGTATGGTTATCAACTAACTGGTGAGAAAGTGAGCGATTTAGAGGAATGATTCTTGGAATTTGGTGAAACACATGAAAGATTATAAAGTTAAATGGTGCTATATCATGTTTTGGCACTAAATCTATGACTTGTAGGGTCCTTAAAGAGTTCAGAGTAACACTGTTCCTGGTTAGGGCAGGTAAGAGAGCTGCTCACCGGTTGTTGCAGACACTGTTGGCGGTGCGGTACTTGTTGATGTTGGGAGTGGTCCTGCAGGAAGGGGGCTGGACTTGAGCCGCACAGCCAGTCAGGCGCTCGATAGTCTGGAGCTCCTCAGGAGTTAACAGAGCTGAGAGAGAGACCAGAAATACAGCTTTAAGGGGGATTTTTTGGAACATTTGTGTTCACATTTGCTTCCCTTTTTTGGTATGATAAAAGAAGGAAAATAACAGGTAAATGATGCATAAACAAGACAACGACTTGAGAATCTTCTGCAGCGATGTATCTGTATGTGGGTGTGTGTTTGTGTATATACACTACCAGTCAAACGTTCTTGCACACACTGAGATTTTCTACATTTGCATGTTACACACATAATATTTACTAAAGATACACTCAGTATTCCTTGCTAACAAATAAATTTACAGTAGCCAGAAAATGATTTTTTTATTTATCACTACTGACCTACAAAAAGCTACCTAATGTAATATGGATCACTAGTCAGATAGATACTTTATTGTCATTGTATCTTAGTGTTGGATATTTAGTGTTAGATATTTAGCTATTTAGCTAGATTTTTAGCTATTGACAGCCAATGGGATGAAACAGTAACGAGTGCATTTAAAGTTAAAGGACCGTCGAGAATTCGATTCTGCTTCACCACACAACCAGTTAATAGGATATCAGACATGCACTGTTACAGATTCTTTCATCTAAGTTTTTGACTGGTATGTAAGAGGGAGTGTATGTCAGACCTGTAGCATTGATGGATCTCTTGTGTGCGTGGTGTGTTTTCTCAGCGATGATCCTGAGGGTCTGTCCCAGGTAGTCTGCAGCTCTCACAGCCTCTCTCGTCTTTCGTGACGGCTGCTTCATCAGACGCAGTTTATCAGATGGCTTAATGAAACCATCCCTGCGCACCCTCGCCAGACTCCTTCACACAGGAAACACCCAGATGAGTGGATTATATCACATGTTTTCAGCACATTCTGAATACATTTTCTCAAAATGCTCAAACAGATTTTGGACCCAATTTTGCTCTGCCGGATCTATCAAAATAACAAGTGATTTTGCATGTTTCCCACTTGTAGGTGTGAAGCTTTTTAAATTAGGTGTGTTTGGGCACATTATTGGCATGTTGCTATTTTAAGGCAGTGAAATTACCAACAAAAACCACATCTATAGTAAGAGGCTCTTTATTAAATGATCTAAAGTAAGTGGCTCTTTACTAAATGATCCAAAGTCAGAAGCGTTTTATTTTAGAAACGTGCAGGTGCACGACGCTCATACGCACTCAAAGTGCACTGATGCTTTTTTGTTGCTTTATTTTCTTTCTTTTATATATGTTTTTTTATAGAGTACAACTGGTCTTTTCACGTCAGTATATTGTTTAATGAAACGCCAACAAAATTAAATGAAGAATAAACTCTGTCATTAACAAATAAATCGTGTTCATTATCAGAATTATGTATTGATGATTGGCTGTTTGACCAGTCGACACACTCGAGTATTTATACACACCAGGTGGAGGATGTCCCTCAGACTATTTTGTAAATGGAGGAAAAGTTAAATATAAATACAGAGGCAGTGATGCACCAGCAAAACTGATCTGGTTTACTGGTAAACAAACCCTTATAGCTGCAATCCGCCACAGCTCCGCCCCGCCTTTTAAAGGTGAGGTGATGAGTCGTTCTGATTGGCTAATTGCATGTTATGCCAAAACAAATCTTGTTCAGACAAGATTTTTGTGCCTTGCGCAGGTGTCAAATCAGTTTTTTTCCGCTGTCAAAATAGCAACATGGATATGGACACGCCCATAAATGTTAGCTGCGCCTTGTGCTTTATGCTTTGCATTAGTTTGCCAAGATGCCCTTTATGTTACATTGTGCATGGACATACAAGGACGAGGATTGTAAATATGAAAATAACTTCCATGTAAGAAAAAGTTGGAAATGCTTCTGACTGGATTAATTTTGACTCACTCTTGCCGAGAGTACAAGTAAGCATCGTCTACGAGTCTTTTGGCCTCTTCAATGGATTCCAGAATGAAAGGTCTGCCCAAGCCCTCCTGTAAAGAACCTACACAAACAGATGTTCCAGCAGAGTCAGGGTCATGGATGTTTGTTCAGGAATAGAAACAGATCACTACAAGCAACATTTCTCTAGATGGTTTATTTTATATGGCCATGTATAAGATAAACCCAATCGTGTAATAGTGAAACCGACTCAACTGAACACCATGGTGAATTTAGGCAAACATTAAGTAGTGATCCTTCACTTTAAACTCTCTTTAGTCCAAAACTCTGTTTAATGTGTTGATGGAAAAACCCCTAAGCCAGTTTCACAGAGTAGGTCTTTAACACATTAGAACTGCATGTGGTGAACAGATTTGGTGAACAGATGTGTCTGGTAATCTGTGTTATTTCACCTCCAGATTAATATAACGCATCATTTACAGCATCACCAACAATAACAAAAGATTGCAGCTCATTCAAAATAGACAAGGAGAAATAACACCTATTTTAGAATCACTGAACTGCATGTCTGTTTCATTTAGGTTTGATTTTAAATTGCTTTTAAAGCTCTTAATATCATCTTCCTACATTTCACACTTGATTTCTAGATTTCTCTTGTTACTTCTGATCAGAAGTTCAGTTAACTGAAAATATAAAAGTTACATTTTAAATTTTAGGTGCAAACTAAATGTTAAAATATGAAGGATGAAGTACAAGCATGCTGGAGAAGCAGCCATCTGCTATGCACCAAAGATTTGCAACCTTTTAATGCTTTACTTTTTAAATTTAATCTGCACTCCTATATTATATATTTTTGTTAATTGCATTCATTTTCATAATTTCTTATTTTAAATTCCATCCTTCTCTGCACATTCTGATTGTTTTACTGCCCTTTTAGGCTCCATTTATATTTATAAAAAGTGCTGTATAAACACAACAATAATGCTTTTTTATTTGTTAATATTTCATTATTTATTCATAAATTCTAATTATAATAATATTAAATAATTAGTCACATTGTTTTATTACAATTATTGTTTAAATAATAATAATAATAATAATAATAATAATAATAATTGTTCATATGTTTTTTTTTTTTTGTTTTGTTTTTTTTTTTGTCCTGTCCGGCATTTTTGGCAATCAGAATGGTGGTCTGAATGCTTGTTTTGCCAAACACATTTTGCTTTGTCAAGAGGAGCACTAT
>JBBPCZ010000037.1:222516-237550 GCA_037974445.1 Brycinus macrolepidotus
CCTTTGTTTAGTTTAGTTTAATTTTCATGTTGACTGTTAATGTTACAGAGAACTTTAATAAAAGTTGCTCATTGTTGGACACCTGTGTTCCTCTGCTGCGTTTGTGTGATGACGTCATGGGACGACTTGTCGACTCGACTTTATTGACGGATAAGTCGACCTGAAAAAATCTGAAGTCGTTAATGCCCTAGTGTGAATGTGTGTAAGAGAGAGTTGCAGAGTAGAGACAGGTGTGAATGTGTGTGAGAGAGAGTTGCAGAGTAGAGACAGGTGTGAATGTGTGTGAGAGAGAGTTGCAGAGTAGAGACAGGTGTGAATGTGTGTGAGAGAGAGTTGCAGAGTAGAGATGGGTGTGAATGTGAGTGAGAGAGTGTTAATCTCACCAGGCCAGCGCTGTAATACCCAGGCAGATACTTCTCACAGATCTGAACCAGGCTCCAAAACGCTTCCTGCAGAAAGTAAACAAAAACGCACCAGTAAACAGACAAATACAGACCCAGCACAAACACAACTGGTTATTCAGTGAACAGGTTGATCTAGTGTGTGATATTAAGTCAACCCAATTTATGGCATTTTTAGGTGTGTGTGTATTGCTCATATCAGAAGTGCAAATAGAAGAACAAATGGAGAAAACTAATGCCTGACCAAGCTCTTCAGCTCATGGATGGATGGATGGATGGACGGACTGACAGACAGTGACTTTAAAGATGGCACTGTCATAGGATTCCAACCTTGCCACAAGTCAGTTCATGAAATATATGTCCAGCTAGATCTGCACCAGTAAACTGTAAGTACTGTAAAATGGAAGCATCCAGGAGCAACAATTGCTCAGTCATGAAGTGGCAGATCATCTAAAGCATGCATAAATCCCCTGTCATCACTGCAGAGCTCCAAACTGCCTGCAGAAGCAACATCAGCAGTGTTAGAACTTTCTCACACAGCTGTGTTTTCAAACAGTCGATGCTGGATTGGATCAGTGGAGGGACGGAGCGGCGCTCTGTCGATCAGAACATTTGTAGCAACGCTCCTCCCTCATTATATAAACAGGAAACTCAGGACACAGTTTAGATCCTTATTTCTCCAAAAATTACATTAAAATAACATCTGAATCTTCTCACAGCTTTTCATGTGATGACTTTGTCAATGGAGAGTTGTATCAATAAAAGCATCGACAAGCAGAATCAATGGCTGCCAGCACAGCTGACTGACAGTTCCTGTTTTTGCTTAGCAACAGGGATACAAGATTCTGCAAGTAGTGTGGAAAAAAAATGCACTCTCAAGGGTCAGAAAGCTTCAGAAAAACCCCGTAATGGTTCTCTGACCTCAGCAGGCATGTGCATGAGCAGCACGGCAGCGATCGGAGCCTGAGCCTGGCAGTAACCCTCCTCCGGCCTGTACAGAGTGTAGGCCTTCAGAACCCGGAACAGATCCTGTTGCCTGCAAACACACACACACACACGCAAACACGCACGCACGCACGCATGCATGCACATACACAAATGCACACATACACACAAACACATGCACATTCACAAAAGAATTCAGGCTTCATAGCTGTAAACAGCAATGCTAATACACTTTGGTCCATATTTATAGTGAGTCATACAGTATCAGAAACCACATAAGCAAGTCTAGTAGAGATTACTGAACACCTCTAGACAGTCTGAGGTGAGTGTGTGATGATTTAGGTATGTAGTTAGCATCATGCTAGCTGAAGCTACATTAGCCTTGTAGTCGCAGTGCTAAATCTAGAGTAATTTTTTTAGACATTAGACATGTCCCGGTTGATAGACTATTTTTAGGTAAGGAGGGGAGCCAGTAAATTTGATTTCCCACCAAGGATATAGAATTGTGAAGGGACACGTCTCTATCAGTGACTGAACTGTCCCTAGAAATAATTGTAAACAAAAAAATTAAACCACTTCATTCTTTTGGTGTTCAGAACAAAAACCAGTTCTGTTTCTCTACTGTGAGTCCCGCCTTCCTGACCCAGTATGGTTATAGGATTGGCTGTGCTGTTTCTTACTAACGTGCGATTGGCTGAAGCTTTAAGAAGTTCAGAGTTCAGTTGAGTAGTTTGTGTGGATGTAGGCGAGAAAGGGGACGTCTTTATACTGACAATTCTGTATTTGAAAATAATGGAACACCCCCCCCCACCCCCCCCCCCCCACCCCACCATATGTACTATGTACATGTAATATGATGTTAATGTATGAAAGATGTTAGTGATTGCACTATGGATGCAGTACAGTTACCGCTTTTGCGTCCCAATCAGTGTCAAAATCAAACCGACCCCCTTGTTTCCCACCAAAACTCTGAACTAATCATCCGATAGTGAAAGCTCACCCGTGGCCTCCTCGAGCCACAAACATCTCATGGAAAGGAAACTGTCTGTGGAGGTCTTTCTCAATCACATCCACCCATTTAGGATCTCCAGGCAGGCAGTCCAGCTCCTGACACAGACAGGCAAAACGATTTACTGAATGAACCACCAAACAAAGGTCAAACTGGTCAATCAAAATCAGAATCAGAAAATACAAATACAGAACCTGCGCTCAGACCGCATTTCCTCTCTCAGTTTTACGTTCTGCTCCTATTCTGTTTTTTACTTTGTCCTTTTAACCACTTCGATGTACTACATAAATTATTGTTATTACTATTTTTTAAATACTCTAGAGGAATTCTAGAAGAACACGGTTACACAGTACTGTAATTCAGACCACAAAAACACTAAGCTTCACATTCTGAGCTAAGAAGAGCACTGTTTCAATAAAAAAAAAAGCAAAAATGCAAATGGATTTAGTGGATTTTTGCATCATAAAAAAAGCTATAAACTTTTATTTTGACCAAACGGAATATTACAGAGCCCCACTGTTGATATCCAGTCTTAATCTAAATAACGCTTGGCCACAACTTAAGAGACAACAGAATATTCTTTTAGGTTATATATTATACTTTATATTATAATCAATTATGATAACATTTCAAAATCATTTACTACCATCAGATGTATGTTGGAGCATGTTTGGTCATTTTTGGTCAGTGTTGAGTAAGACGTTTCCCAAAAGTTTCAAAAGTGTTGAAGACTGGGGTTATGGCCAGAGATTTCTCCTCACCTGGAACCTGTCCTTGTTCTGCTCCTTTTTAACCTTCCCTCCGCAAAGATACAGCCAGACACGACCTCTGAGTGACGGGGGGATTCCCTTCTGACAGCGCAGCTTCACCTAAACACACAGTGAATACGGAAATGAGGAAAACCTGAGGAGAAATGAGGAAACCCTGTGGGCACCTGGGAAGAAGAAGTAGGTGTTTGTCCTGGCAACAGACCAGAACCACTATCAACACAGTGACACACACAAACACACACGCACACACACACAGTACTGTGCAAAAGACTTGAACCATATATTTCGTTCTGAAACTATTTTCTGCCTGTCCAACTGTCTTATCTTTGGTATACTGAGTGGATTAAATGAAAAAAATGGGAACAAATGTTTTACTGTGACAGACTGCAAAGCACCTAAAGATACAAGGAGCCTAGATAAAGGAGTTCCATCCACTCAGCGTTCAGCACCACCAGTATACTGATCACCAACTGATCATCTGGAATCATCTGTACCTGTTTCTTCACTGGTTTACTGGTTGTATGTGTTTAATGCAAAAGTACCTATATGTTGTTGTAATTATTATTATTATTATTATTATTATTAGTAGTAGTAGTAGTAGTAGTATACTGATCCAAGGGACAAACCACTAACCAGCAACAGCATGTCTTATAATGTACATATATAACAGATACTGGGTGTGTGTGGCAATGAAATATTTATATAGAGATTTGAAATCTGACCTTTTTGTGTTTTTTGCTCATCCACTTGTCCCAGCTGTTGAGCATCTCCAGCCATTTCACCTCCCTCTGCCTCAGCACCTCCGGAGGGATTTCTCCAGCGCTGCGGAGGAGAGGAGAGAGGGGATCAACACACACTCCGTGTACAAACTCACAAGTGAGCACACTCATACACACACTGGATCAAAACATAAGTTCGGAGTAACGTTTAAAGGAACAGTTCAGTTGATAACGTTAATGTTGCCAGTAAAGGTTTTATTTCCAGGGCATCAAGGTCACTAATCCTGAGTAAGTTATTTACATGTGTAATATTGTTTTTCCCTAAATAAATCTGATTAGGCTTTAATAATATGTATAATAAGGTCAGTTACTGCAAAATTACAAACAAACCACACTTATTTGTGTTGGGTAAACACAAACATTTTACAGGCAGTATAGTCACGCTCACACACACACACACACATATACATATTTGAATACATGAACATTTGCACATGATGTGCTGCTAAATCATGCTAATACCACTTTTACTCAAAATAATCATCCTTAAAAACTACACTGCAAAAATAGCCCATTGTCAATCCGCTGTCTTTGTGATGTCACAAAAACCAACACATTTAAACACATCCACCTATTCGGCCTACAGCAGTTTGCCCCGCCCCTTCCCTGTGGAGTTAGGAGGAGTGTGAGGACCTTTATTTTTAAAAGTAAGGATGAAACTCTGACCCGGACAGAGAGATGGCCAGAGATATACTCATGATTTTCTATCTCAGAGGGAAGCTCATGTTCCTTATAACATTCTAAACCTGTGTGTGTGTGTGTGTGTGTGTGTGTGTGTGTGTGTGTGTGTGTGTGTTAGAGATCCCAGAGGTTGTCCAGTGAAAAGCGGTCTTTATTAAAGCCTGCCAATAGCTGCGCCCTCAGCGTGGAGGGTGTAATTAAATCAGAACTGAGTGGGCGCAGACAGGAAGAAACCGTATCAGCGTGAAGCAGAGACACATATCATGAAAGACGGAAGACCTGCTCAGAAAAACAGGATATCGCAAACATTTTCATGGTTCACTAAGAATAATTTGAATACTTGAGCGTTCACTCGTTAAGTCTGCATTTAGAATTCAGAAGCTGCTTCTTTTTTCAGGCCCCAAAATTTGTAGTTCAAACTACAACACACTTCATCAGCAAAGGCCTTAAAAAGACACTGATGGTTACTGAATGCTGATATACAATACTGTGTACAATACCGCCCCCCCCTCATTTCATCATACTTTGCTTACATTTGGCTGGAAAAGGTTATAAAAACCATCTCAACAGACTCTGAACTCCACTGATCCACAGTCAGACAGGCTGTATACAGATGGAGGACATTCAAGACCACTGCTGCTCTCCCCAGGAGTGGCCCACCTACAAATATCACTCCAAGAGAAAGGCGTGTAACAGCTCACAAGGTCACAATAAAACCCAGGGTAACTTCTTAGCAACTAAAGGCCTCTCTCAAACTGGCTGATATTCACATTAATATGTTCACCATCTGGAAAACAGTGTACAACACTGGGTGTGTATGGCAGGGTTGTGACAAAAAAGCCACTGCTCACCACTAAACACTGATGTCTGTCTAAAGTTTGCTAAAGGTCACGTGGAGGAACCAGAAGACTATTAAAAAATGTTTTATGGGTGGATGGAACCAAAATAGAACTTTATGGTTTAAACACAGCATTCCAGCATTAGAACTTTATCCCATCTGTGAAATATGGTGGTGGTAGTGGTAGTTTTACAGTTTGGGCCTGTTTTGCTGCATCTGGGCCAGGATGGCTTGACATCACTGATGGAACAATGAATTCTTTTTCTAGTCTAGAAAAAGGCCAGTGAACTCAATCTCAAGATAAAGTGGACCACGCAGCCAAACAATGACCCTAAACACATAAGTTGCTATTTCAAAGAAGACTAAAGTTAATGTTTTAAAACGGCCAAGTCAAAGTCCAGACTTTAACCCAGCAGAAATGTGGAAGGAGATGAAGTGAGAGGTTCAGAGGAGGAAACCCACCAACAACCCAGAGCTGAAGCTGTTCTGTACGGAGGAATGGGCTAAACTGAAGGGGAATGTATTCTTGAAAAGAGTTTGAAATCTTTTGAGTCTGAAACAGAGAAGCATAAGGAAGTTAATCATCCATAAAGTTACAGTGGGCCCTAAGCTCTGGGTGAAGGATGGTCACCTGCTTTGTATGGGACATAAATACGCACAGGAACTCTGTGTACACGGATTAAAAGGGGTGGATTATCAGAAGCTATTAGATTACAGGAGGGTGTGGATGAATGATGGTCAGATGAATGCATTTACTTTTCTCCTGCATGTGGTTTCAGATGAAGGTGGACAACATGTCAATATTGTGCCTAAATGCTCTTCTGAATCCATGATGGGCATCATCAGTACTTCCAGAACTCAAAACTCCAGCATGGATCATAAAGACAGATTCAACTGTATAGTAGCAAGTATCTTACTGGATATTGGTCCATTGTGGCCCAAAAAAACAATTTTTTTTGGTTAATTTGTTTAGAACTCTTTGTCAGAACTCCATTCATCCATTCTACGAACCACTTATCCTTAACCAAAAATGAAATATAGCAGATATGTATGCAGTTCAGAGTATGTGAAATCATCATCAAGTACTGTGATGTTAAGCAGTTATATGCAAAAGTTTGAACAACCCCAATCTAATTCGTTTTGTTGATTTTCTAGGCAGACAAAAGTGAAAAAGAAATGTTTGTATGGAATTTTTCTGCAACTTTTTGTTGAGAGTTTCTAATTATTTTCTGAGTTTAATATATTGGAAAAAATAAAATAAACAAAATAAATTATGAGGCCCTAACTTTTGCACAGGCCTCATTTTATGTTTTATTTTTTCTCCGTATGTTAAATCAACAAAACATGCAGTTTGACCAGCGGTGTCGGGGTGTAGATATTTTTACTAATAAAACACTAACAAAAACTACTAATAGAACTAATAAAAAAGATCATAATGAAACGCTACAGCTCCTAATGGAAGTTCCTATGGAAATTACACACATGGAGAAAAGACCAGAGACTGGTCGACTCGCAGGGAAAACAGGAAGTCCTAGAGTGGAAAGAACTTTCCCCTCGCTCTCCTTCCTCGTTCCTCATCTTCCCGACAATCAGTAACACACGAGCCCAAACTGACAGCCAGTGAGAAGTTCACACTTATTAGATTAGCCTTACTACAAAAACAGTCCTGATCCTGATAGGCTAGTTACAGAGGTTGCTAAATACTCTGTATTGCAGTGGTTGGTTTATTTCACTCACTGCATTGTACAAACTTCAAATAACCAATGTTTCTGAACGAGAACTTGAAAACTCAAAATCACTTTTAAAAACGTAACTATAAGTTTACACATCTTTATTGATGCAGTACAAAACACATCCAATAGGGGGCAACAATGTATTACTAGTCTCAGCTCATGCACCATATGCTGCCATAGAAGCTGTGATTGTAGCCTACCATTCAAATACAGCTTTTGTGAGCTACACAGACGATATAACATTAAATTAAATTAGAATTATTATTTAATTTAAACAAGCAGGAAATCAGTAAAGTATCCAGATTTGTTTTGTTTGTAGCAGTTGATATTTTGTGAGCTGGTGAGGAGAACACAGGTTCGGTTCCAGATTTCTTCTCAGTTCCTCCAGCCGTTGCTTGGATTTGTGAAACCCCTGATTTAATTTAATGAGGGACTGACTGAGTCACGCCTGGTTTCTGATGAGAACTACAAGTAATGCAAATGCTATGTGTTTATTCTTTTTAGTTTCATTTAATATATTTAGTAATGTTAACATGAAAAAAACAGTCACTGCTCATCTAAACAGTTTTTTAATATTTTCAAAGGTACAAGTACTGTACATTTCCATAATATGTTAGAAACTTTGATTTTTTTAGACACTCTATAGACAATGTTACACCATTACTAAATAATAAACATTTGCATTTCTCCAGTTCCTAACAGCTAAAGTCATTTTGAGCAATTTTAGATATTTTCTATGCTAAAGGCTGTACTACATCAACTAAGTATTAGTTTGTTAGGCTTTCTGTAGAACTTTATTTCAATGCTAATAGCCTTTTATACATCTGGAGTCAGATTATGTAAGTTTCCACACTAAATCTTTTCCAGAGTCAGTATCCGTCGCTGTGTGTAGTTATGACAGTAAGGGAGAGAGATAAACCTAACAAGAATAAGCAGCCTAACCAGATTATCACCTCAGCTACTCCAGCTAACCAGGATTTGAACAGGAAGAAAGGCAGACACTGAGTTGCATAAGACGGACTACAATCATAGTATTTCTTTAGTTATACATTATTTTGCCCATCTCATCTCAAAGTGGGGGGACTGCTATGAACACTGTAAACAGATGTAATCCAGTCTCATTTGTGTATTCGATGAATTTTTAATCACATTCCTAAATTGTAACAAAATAACCAAATCGATTTGTTGTGAAATTTGAAATATTGTGATTCATTTCTTCAGGTCAGAAACTTGACCTCCCAGAGTGAACACAACTCTCTCAGCATGAACCTCTCAGGCCCAAACCCAACCCAAAGCCAAACTAACAAACCCACTCGACCTGTCTCCATGGCAACAACGGACCATCCAACAGCAAACACGTCTGTCAAAGCTCATAACTGAGTCAATAGGCTTATGAATGGTCTCTGTGCTCTCCTTAGAGACCGTTCATTCACAGAGACCTTTAGAGACCATTCATAAGGCCATTAACTCAGTGATAATGACACTGACTCGCAGACAAGCATGTCAAGCTCAGCCTGCGGCTAAACTGTCTTCATTGTACAGTTTTCGTCCATTCTGTCCCAGTCAAATGTCACTGACTCTGCATAAAAGCTCTGTTCTACGATAGCGTGCAGATCACGGACTTCATAAATACTGTTTAATAGAAAACACACCGTTTTCTGTCTCATCCAAACGCCTCCTCTTGCAGCAACAAAGGGAACGTCTGATTCATTTACCAAGAGACAAAACCAAGAATCAAAACAAAGACTGTGGAGTTCAAACTTTAGAGGCATTTATATAAGCTTTCCATGTTTTACCTTAATTTTTGCTCAAATCCCATTCTTAATTGGTTATTTCTGTTTATTCTTCTCTACAATTGAGTATATGGTATACAGTATATACACTGATTTTGAATATATACGTACACAGTTTAAAAATATACACTACCAGTCAAAAGGTAGTGATTTTCTACATTTGCATGTTACTCATTTAATATTTACTAAAAAGTCACCTAATATAATTATAATTATAATGTGGAACACCAGACAAGTGTTACATATTTAATGAGCTATTAAGTGATGAAACAGTAACGAGTGCATTTAAAGTTAAAGGACAGTCTAGAATTTGACTCTGGATCACCACACAACCAGTTCATAGGATGTCAGACCCGCACTGTTACAGATTCTTTCATCTTATAAAGGAAACTTGTTTTATTTGACACATTTTCATTTATAGTGATTCACTCAACAACTTTCCAAAGTTTAACAAGAATAAAAATCTGCAGTTGATATAAATGGATAAGTGGTAAAAACCTGTGCTGTGCAAAAACCTTTGACTTGTAGTGTACGTATATTATGATTATTATTATTATTTAGGGCAGCATGTCAAGCTAGTCTCCACCCTCCCACTGTTGGTCACATCATACGATGGGGGACCGGATTAGTGCATGGGAAATGGCAACAAATGCTCAATTAGCCCTTTGTGTAAAAATCTAATTTTCTCCCTACTCAAGGCACTTTTCCACAAGTCTACAGGAACTGTGTTGTGCCTAAACTGTGCTACGATGGGACAGAAATTGAAACACATTTTGGTTTCCACAGAGTTGAACCAGCGGAAAGTTTTTCTGTCAGAGCTGCTTTTGTTATCGTGGTCTTTTATTATGTATAGTCTTGTTTGAGTTTTTAACTTTTTCTCTGCCTTATTCGGCCATGTGATGAAAACCTAACCCAGCTAACGATGTCCTGGTTCACCTTCGCGTTTCCCACCGCGTTATCTTCAGCCCAAATACACAGTAGTGCTTGTACTTTGTCGGCTTCCCAGTTGTTAGTTTGTATCTCCATTGTTTTTGTAAAAAATAAATAAATAAATAAATAAAAATAAAAAAATTCTGTGTTGTCATGACAACATTTCAACCAATCAGAAAGCAGTGATGCAGTCGGCTCGGGTTCGGCTCGCTTTATTTGTAAAGGAAACGTGTTCAGCAGTTCGGTACGGTTCCATGTGCCAGTGGAAAAGTGTCTCCTGGACCCCCTCAGCTTTTAAATCAAAATACTCCACTTTTTGATTCACAAAAAATAGTATTAAACATTTATACACCTTTTTTACGATACATTTCCCACAAAAAGCAGAGACATTCAATACTGTCCAGATCTAAGGGTTAAAGTAACCTCTTTCAGACACTCTTTCAATTTCCAAAAACTCATTAACAACCAAAGAAGGGACCATTCATAATAGACACAAATGAAAGAACTGGCCTTTTAGCCATTATTGTGTCCCAAATATTAGATTAATTTCTACTGTCACATGGTTGCTTGAAGGTCTGGCCAGTAAACACAAGGGTGCATTGTGTAGTTTTATTAAAGACACTCACAGAACTCATTAACCAGAACAGAAAATCTAATCTAATGTATGGCTTTGGTGTGGAAATGGGAATCAGAATTAATTTATGAAGGAATAAAAGGCTTCTGATGATGGATTAGCTAAATACTAAAATTACATAACGCATAGTACAGTACCCAACATGCATTTCTGAAACATGGGATTACGAACGTGAACAGGTACTCAGTTAACTGCTCCAGGTGCACTCAAGTACCAAAGTCACTGTGTAAGCATTTGTTACGACAGTTTTAACAGCTTTAAGTCGAACTGTTTTTCTTGTAGTCATGATTAACCTTTAGAACGTGAGCTGCACGGATTTGTGTCAGAAGCGCAACAAATGGTAAATTGTCGTCATACAGCAAAACAGCTCCTTATATGGACATTCCCCCAGTTTGTGCTGGTGCTCAAGGTGTCAGACGTCATGCTCAGCTTTGTTTGGTGTTCCTGTGTCACGCAGAACCAAAGTTACTATCATTTAAAAAACATGTAATAATAATAATAACCACTACTGGGGTTTTAAAAACAGTGTCACACGCAAATAAACGTAAAGCACAAAAATGCCCAAGTTTCTTTTATTTTAGGCTTTAGAAACAAACAAAAAAAAAACAAGATCTTTGAACCCGGGAGAACTTTCAGGATAGTCTCCGCCCACAAGTGGGTGGGGAAAACCCGCAGAGGGAGGGGGTCCGGAGAGCGGCCGAGTGGCGGTGCGCCGAGTAAAAGAGCAGCAAACAGCGAGCGTGTAGGAGAACAAACACCGGTTTTAGACTGTTTACACTGTTATTATTTGTTGAAATCAGATTTTTCTAATACACTCTGAGTTCTAAGGGTTAAGTCAGTATACTTTAAAATATGACCGTCTTTAGGTGAGCATGTTGTTAAGAAAAACGTCTGTGTAGGAGACATCTCATCACTTCCACTGCTCCGGTTGGCTCTAGTGTTAGCACTGGCCCTGTACTTCATCTGTCACACGTCTTAAACTCTCTCAAATGCACTTCTATTCATTGTTGTCTGTGGAGCAACGCAACTGGAAAGCGTTCGTCTGGCCTGCGAAGGGCGCTTCGAGTTTTAAACTGAGCATTTACAAAAAAAAAACAAAAAACAAAAAAAACCACACACCAAATTTTCAAGAATGACGACAGCTTCTTTCTCCTCAGTCACTCATCCAACGTGCAGCAGAGGGGAGTTTATAAATGCCTGGAGATGTTTAAAACTAGACAGATTACAGTTTAAACATGAAAAAGATTGATATTTTTTATTGTTACAATAATATAATTATTATTATACATCAGTTTTAAAATATTTATCACTCGTCTTGGTCTTTCACATTCTCTCAAATTGCTGTTTTGCATTTTCCTACTTAGCCCCTTCCTCATTTTTGAGCACATTTAACCTCACATTTAAAAAGGTTTTGTCTAAACTCTTACAAGCACTCCAACAGCAAAATTAGCTGATGTAAAATCAATTAGAGCATAAAAACATTTGGAAAATTGTGAAACTGCATTGTAATAATGTGACAATGCACCAACAGGATACGCCATTATAGAGGGGTGCCCAAACTTCTGCATAAAACTGTTTATCCTGTGACACAACTGGAGTTCACACAGAAAAAACTACAGGCTTCTAGCGTTTCAATGCTAGCATGATCCTAAACTATTCGTTCATGGTCTAAAACCTCTTTTGGAGGGGGGGTGGGGGGGGCTTATTTTAGCTGAGAAAAAGTCTTTATGAGCAAAGACATTAACCAAAAGTGATGAGTGAGGGGAATTAATGGACTGAATGGATCTCTCAGTCCAGGACGAGGACAAAAAAATGCACTTTCAGCACTAACTTTGAAAAGAGGAATATGTATGGCCAGTAGCGCCAGTTTGAGTAGGATTTTACAACCTGTGAGTATTCCTTAGTATTTCAGAATAAGTACCAGAATACTTGCTCTCAGAATCAACCTTTCAAAAAAAAAAAAAAGTTTTATAATAATAACTGTGGACGTTATTGTTATTGCAGTACTAAATATATCCAGTAGGGGCATCAATGTATTAACAGTCATCTGCCCAGGCGCTTTATGTTACTGTACATGCCACGATTGTAGCCTCTTAGTCAAATACAGCATTTGTGAGCCATCCACTCCAAGAACTCAAAAAAACAAACATCACCCTCACCTGAGACTATGAGTACTGGGATAAGTATCACTACTTGTCTACTTATCTGCTCTTTTAGCTTCAACAGCTGACTGAAAAGTGGTGCAGTTTAATGGCCCCGAGGTAAAATAAAGTAGTTTTGTTAATTTATTTGTTTACTTCTTTCATTTTGTCGTATATTAACAACCACTGATCCTTTCCCGACGAAATGTGTTGTAGTTTAAGATGCAAATGTTGAGCTTGTAAAAAAGGAGGCTTCCGAATTCTAAATATAGACTTGAATACCAACGTCACAAACGTACACTTTTTAAATATTTAAATTATGTCAGCCGGTCATAACGACCAGGCAGTAAAGCAACGGAAATACAGGCAGAGTCTTGGTGGTACTTCAAAACACTGAAGAGCAATGGAAAGTAGGACAGAGGTGGTTACGAACTAGACACATTTACTCAGTTGTTTCATGTACTTTTCAGAGCAGGTTCAGATCATAATACTTTTACTTCAACTCAAGCATAAAAAAGAGAGATCTACTTCTTCCTCAGTTCCGTTTTAGACATCAACATTCAGTTCCTAATTCCCTTTTCAGGTTTAATTTCATTCTTTTGGACTGGCTCAGATCCTGGACTACTTTACTGTTGCTCAAACTGCTAACACTTTAGTTTTAATGTTTTATTTTACACCAAAAGACTCCAGAACACTTGTGTGCCCAGAGATGCTGGATGGACTAGGAAGTTCCACCGCAGCCCTATTAACTTACACCTAGAGGGGAATTCCATCGATTGTCTCTGCATCATTAAGCAGTTAAGGTGTAAACACAGTGGGTTTGGTGTGAAAAAATCTGTTAGAGAAACTCTGTTAGATAAACTGTTCACAGTGGAGGTGAATGGAACCAGACGTCTTCCTCTAAAATCTCCCTCACAGAAAGTTATTCCATGAAAAGGATATGGTTGCACCACCTCACCAGACAACTCAGATGTTGTTTTACCAGAGTTTTGAGAAGTTTGGTCCTAAAACTAAACCCATTCATGGTGGAGGGACACATGCAGGGCAAAAATAGTACCTGATTTGATTCAGATTCACCATTTTACCATCATCAACATCCATATAAACATTCAGAGACACGTGGGGTGACTAAAATGAATTAATCTATTTTTGTGTTGGAGACATCTGGTTCCACTCACCTCCACTGCAAATCGGAGTCTCTACAATAAGGTACTTCTATGAAACGTTAAACGCCTCTGGTGAAGAGAGAAACACTCAGTTCAGATGTGAGAGGCATCAGACGACACATAGAAAAGTTTTAAGTAAAGTTTAAGCCAAATCTCACTCTTGTAATGCCTCTTTTTTCTGTTTTTGGCTCTGACTCTGTGTACACTCACGGGTCTCCAGGATGCTGCTGAGCTCCTCCGATGAAGCCGTATCTGTCAGGCTGCTTCTCGGCACTGGCAGAGCCGTTCAGCTCGGTCTGGGGTCCCAGAGAAGGGCTCCCAGGCTCGACCAGGCTGTCCGTCGTCCCCCGAAACCTTTCTCCATCCTCGGGCTGCCTTCCGTTGCCCTGCAGCTGAGTTTTAGCCATCGTGTTTGGGTGTAAAGCTCGACTAGAGACTGCACTTCAGCGCCGCAGCCGCAGCCTCACCCTGCAGCCCTCTGCCCTCCCCTCCAGCACCAGCTTAGCTCCCCTGCTAACAGCCCACATCTGTTTCCAGCCTATATAAGATCTCATTTTAATAAACACATTTCTGGAAACATGTTGACCACCCTGGATCCATTCTCCTTAAACCCATTAACCACTTAAAGTTGCCCTTTGCTGACTATTAGGCATCCCTTCACTTTGTTTTTAGCCTGCTGGCTGACGTTAGCATCGAAAAACGCAGGTTTTGAAAGAAAAAAACGAAACTTATTTGTCAATAATGGCAATTATGTAGATGAAAACGAATTTGCTTATTCTTGCTAGTCTAAAAATACATTTTAAAAAACGCAAAACACTATTTTCTGTGGTCAGGGCAACCAGCTAGCCCGTTAGAATGAGCAGAATACTTGAATAATTCCCCCAGGCAGCAGCTGTAAATGTATAAATTTAGCGAGACTTAGAACAAAATGGTATTAAATTGTGTGTATTAATTTAATAATAAAGCATTTAGTCCAGTTTGTCAGTTCTCCCGAAAAGCAGCACTTTTAGCTGATGCTAAAGAGGATAGCAGCTCTTCCAGCCGTGTAGACGTGGCTGCGCTGCTCTTACGCAGGACTCTCAGAAGGCACCATCATAATAATTATATAATCAGAATCATAAAAAGATTAAAGATTCTTTTGTCATATACACAGTTATACAGGCACGACATGTAGTGAAATGAGCCCCCGAATAAGACTGTGCAATATAGTTTAC
>JBBPCZ010000037.1:261442-274947 GCA_037974445.1 Brycinus macrolepidotus
GTACTTGGCGACACCTGCCACATGTAAATGTATTTTAATCTATTGACAGCCCTAGTGTAAACCGAACCGAAACCGTGGCCCAAATACCAAGGTACGTACCGTACCGTGGGATACCTGTACCGTCGCACCCCTAATATATATATGTATATGTATGTGTGTCTGTGTATGTGTATATAAAAAATGTATAATATGTATGTGTGAGTTAATGTGCATTTCTTCTCCTCAGCTGTACCGGCGGCTCTCTGAGGTCCTGGGACTCAACGATGAGACGATGGTCCTCAGTGTGTTTATTGGGAAAATGTGAGTATACACCAGTACACCCTGATTAAATTTGGTAGTCTGTTCACTGTTCAGTTCATGTCTGTCATTCCTTAATAACAATTAACGAAAACGCTGACACTAATCAGTTAATTTATCAGCTGTTATCCCGATGAATCTGGCGTCTCTGGTTCCTCTTTTTTAGCCAGTAGTGTTATTCCATGTTCCGTATGTGCAGCAGTGTTTTTTCTTTTATGGTGCTGTGGGTCATATGAATGTTGTAGAGCACTTTATAAATAAAACAATAGAAGACATAGCGCCTGCTGCCCTTACTGCAGTGTATTACAGTCTGTCAGAATGACTGTGTTGATCATTATCCACCTGGTAGAGACAGAGCACTATAGATACTATTTTGTAAGTAAAAGGTAAAATTTTACACTAATTTTTTTTCATAATTAGTATCCACAATCGTTGTACCCCTTATGCTATATACCAGGCCAGAGTTGACACTTGAGAAAGTTTGATGTAGCCTGCCAGAAAGCTATCCTAACCCCACTCTCTTATTTACCTCTTTATTTTTTATATTGTTTTTCTGGCCCCCCACAAACATTGCTTTTTTGCCCCTATAGCAAAAAGTTAGTGCACCCCAGTATTTCCTGTGTATGAAGAGGTTTGGTGTGGGGGTGATTTGTTTTTTGTTCATTTTCATTTCATTGTGTTGCTGTGGTGACAACTAATTAGGTATGGAGGCTCACCACAGGGAAATGTTTCCAGCAGAATCACAGACACAAAATATGTTGTGATTATATGTTCGATATGTTGTGTTTATATGTTGTTTTTGGGAAGTGTGTGCTTAGTGTGTTTTTCTGTGTTTTTTTGTCTGCCCAGAATCACCAATCTGAAGTACTGGGGACAGTGTGAACCAATCACTTCAAAAACACTACAGCTTCTCAACGACCTCTCTATTGGATATCCTTCACCTGCTCTGCCAAGTCAGACTCTTCAGCCTGGAGTCACATTACACGAGTTCCACCTCTGTTATAGCCCGCCAGTCTGAGAGTGCTGAGTTTGGCAGATTTCGGGGAGGTCAGAGAGGTCGGGATAAGGTCACTCGGGTTGTTTATTGTAGTTTAGACAAAGAAGCTTAAAGCTGATTATTGACAGTTGTTAACTCAGACTGTAAACTCAGACTGGGGTAGCTGGGTGGTCTAGTGGGTAGGGTGTTGCCCCTGCAATCAGAAGGTTGTGGGTTTGGATCCCAACTACTAGTGTCATCACTGAGTTACCCTTGAGCAAGGTACCGTCCCCACACACTTCTTCCTGGAAGCCCCCTGCTTCACTTTGTGAATGGGTTAAATGCAGAGAATGAATTTTACACTGTTCACAGTGTGTGCTGTGGTGTGTTCATGCGTGACTATAAGGGGCCACTTTACTTCACTTTACTTTAAAACAGTGAAAAAATGCTGGCAACAGAACCCCTCGAGGGCCCAGGTATAGACCCTGAAGTTAGTTTGACACCCACTCTTTGTGTAGCGCTGTTAATCAAGAACAGTCTAACCATACAGAGAGGAGGTTCTTCGAATCATGGTTCTGTATAACTAGAACCTGTGAAGAACCCCTTTTTACATCAGTAGTGGGGCTGGCCTGAATGCCTGAACCTTCTCACAGATCTCCACCTGTCTGCTTTCTGTTTCGGCTTCCAGCACACCTGAGGCTGGTGTTGAGATTGATGTGGTTTAGGTCATCTGGAAGCTGAAATAGAACAAAAACAGTTCAATAACTGAAGGTCTTTAGTAAGAGAGCTTTATTTCTAAATGACAGTGATGTTTGAAGCTGTGTGTCCTTAACCTCCGTGCACCTACAGCAGTGTGAGGAAACTGGTGAAGCTCAGCGCAGTCCAGTTCATGCTCAACAACCACACAGTATGTGCCTTGATGTTTATCATTAAAACAGTTCTTCATACAGTTGTGTGTGAAAGTTTGGGCTCCCCTGGTGAAATTGCATGTTTTCTTAAGTGAAAAGAGGTCAATGCAACATCTGCATGGAACAGGCTTAAATACAACACATTTTTACGGATTTTATTGTATGATTGCCCTTTATTTGCTGGATTTAATATGAATGGGATGGGTAAAAAGACAAGCTACAACAAGTGATGTAGCACATTGTCACGCATAGGGGTAATTCAGTGTGCTTAAAAGAGATAAAATAAGCCTAAAAGTAGAGTAAGCAATAAAACAAGGAGAATAAAATTTAATTGTGCAATATTACAGAAGTAAATGTAGAGCTACTTAACCATTGGAATGCAGGTTTTTTTAAACTCATCTTTAAAACTAGTAACACTAGCTGACCAGCTCCTGCTGATCTTTCCATGCTGATCTTTATCAAACATGTATATTTAGGCCCCAAAACGATAAATGTGACTTATAAACAATTTGAACTCTGGACCTGACGGCTGTACTAATGTGCTGGGGTTTTTTTTTGTTTTTGTTAGAAATCAAGCAATAAGCTGAATAAGCTGTATTTTGAATAAGGCGTCTGATGGTCTTTAACAGTGATACGCTGGCCCACCATGCAGTGTTACTGTGAAGACATCTGTGTTAAAGGGTCAGCAGACGGTCACCTTGTGATCTTATCACAAAAGTCAGCATCAGAAGTGAAGAAACCGAAGATGGAAATAGATTGGATATTTCAAAAAGACAGTGGTCCAGAAACCTTGAAAAGCTTCTGGAAATGAAAGATTAAGATTCTGAAGTGGCCTTCACCAACCTCAGACCGTAAACGTGCTGAGCTTACAAGACAACTGATGTACGTCGCTCTGGATAAGAGCGTCTGCTAAATGCCGTAAACGTAAACGTAAACAACTTGTGAATAGTTCTGAACTAGAAGTGTTCTGCAAGGAAAAGAAGGGAGAAAATTCTTAATCAAGTTAAGAAAGGCTGTTTTGTGGCTACCAGAAACATTTAGAGAGGTGAACCTTCCCATCCCATGTATGCTAAATTCGGCTGATAAATACGAATTACGCATTAAAATGTTATATTCAGGTTTGTTCATTGTAGAAATTGTGTTTTTACTTTGAAAATCAACAGAACTGTGCAATTTGACGAGGGGATAGTTGTTATACTGATCTATATTGATGTTGGTGAGAGTCTTGCTGAATGTGTTTGATTTGGACAGAGCGAGCACTTTTCCTTCCTGGGCGTGAACAATCAGTCCAACCTCAGTGATATGAGGTGTCGAACCACGTTCTACACGGCGCTCGGCCGGCTGCTCATGGTGGACCTGGGTAAGACTCTGACTCTGGGACTGAAGACCCAGTCTCTCTTATGCTTGCCAAAGAAATTACATCCATTTCAGATCCATTATGGGGGGAATACGTATAACACAGTTTTTAACTTTGGATAACTTGTGTCATTTTGTATCTTCTGTATGTGACACTACTTCATTGGTTGCATTGACCTCTGAAGAAACTGCAGGCCCTCACAACATCACTGAACATTCAAAATGATAGAAACCCTTTTGTATTGCTTTTAGCCCACTACTATAAATAAAAAGTACAATGCATTTCTGTGAGAAAATGCGGTGTGATTGCGCTCCACTACTCACAAATTAGATGTTTGTACATTGTTTGTATAAGTTTCTATATTGTGTTAAAATAAAAGCAAAAACTAAAGTTTGTGTCCAGAGTGGGTCTAGATCTCTGTACCTCTGGATTCAGAGACCAGCAGCTTTACTGTTGAGCTGCGGGGCAGGACTTAGCTCAGAGCACAAGGAAAAGCCCTTTAAAGTTAAAGATGGCCGAAAACGGGTGGGGGGAAAAATAAGAAGCAACGAAGCAGAAACAAAAGCTCCCTTTTGCTCTATTGCTCTAACTAATGTCAATGGATTGTTTCCTTGTTAATAACCTAAACCACAGAAACAAATGTTTTCAATTTAGTTTCCATTTACCGTTGAAGAGTTTTCTGCCAGCTTAGACGGTAGCAATACACATCGCTTGAACATTCCTCTTTCTCTCTGTGTATTCATTCCCATTTTGACTCGCCCAAAACAATGACTGAACTTTAAACAATCAATACTTGGTCCCTGATCATCCAATCGAAAAGTAATATACAAGAGCAATAGGGAGATATAAAGCACGTGCCAATATCTCAAACGAGCTCGGGGGAGAAGCAGTGCCAAAACCGAGTGCAATACTAATAAAACGTAAGAACACTTGCTGCATTCACACTAATAAATGCCGGAGACACTAAATGCCAGTCGGGTGTCTGTGAGCATGAAGAACCTTTTAAGGTAAACAGAACCTTCACATGATGATAAGGTTCTCATAAGGATTTGGCAGTGCACAGTGTCACAAAAATAGTCCTTTTAAGAGCCGCTCCATCTTTAGGGAACTGAAGATGTTTCATGCATCACCCTTTATTTTAGAAAATATAACAACATTATTTAGCTGCTTAAAATTAGATGCGTTCGCTAACTGTTCTCTTTCCCAGCAGGCTCAAAGCATCGTCGTCATTATCACCAACTTCTGATCAGGCAGGATGCAGCTTTTAGGTCATGAGATTATATTTGCACTAATTCTGTGTGTTTATTTCTGTGTGTGCGTGCATGCAGGTGAGGATGAGGACCAGTTTGAACAGTTCATGCTTCCCCTCACAGCTGCGTTTGAGGCCGTTGCTCAGATGTTCAGCACCAACACCTTCAACGAGCAGGAGGCCAAGGTAGGCCTGAGAGTCACACAGAAACCAGAAGCTGGGCTGAGAATCATGAGCTTCAGCCGCATCATGTGGAAATACAACACATTTGCAAACACCAGAAGCATCACACATTAAAAATAGTTGACTTTTGTTTGGATAACATTTATCAGGACACCTAGAGAAATGTGGTTCTGGAACTGTGATGCTCACAGTAGCGTGAATCGTTAGACAGCTTATTTGCATATTGGAGAACTGCAGCCTCCTGCTTTATCAGTATTGCAAATCAAGTCAAGTAGGTGTTTGTCATTTCAACCTTTTACACAGTACACAGTGAAATGTCGTTCCTCAAGGAGCAAACAAGCAAAAACGGAAACACCACAAGACTAAGTGCAGGACAGGACTAAAGAGAGAGTGCTAAAAACACAGACAACAGTACGATAATTTACAGGACGAGACACATACAGTTCAGTAACAGGAGCAGTAACAGCACTAGTGTGAGTGAATACGGTATTATAACATACTGTATTCTATCAGCAGAGTCATTAAAGTGTGCAAAGAATGCAAAGGAATGCAAAGATTGAGGTAGACAGCAATAAATAATTGTGCAAAAATAGCAAATAACAGCAACAGGATTAGAAAAAATGTACAGTGTGTAAATAAAGGGTATTTAAAGTGTTTAATAAATACAGGGTATTTACAGTGACAGTTGGGGAAGTTTTTTTTGTTTATGGCAGAACAGTTGAGTGTGTATGAAGTGTGAATGGGAGAAAGGAAGCAGCTCAGTTCAGAGAGAGAGTATGTGCGCGTGTGTGTAAACTCCAGTTAAATTGTTTATAAATGAAGGGTCTTTTCCTTCTTCTTCCAGAGAACGTTGGTGGGTTTGGTGCGAGACCTGAGGGGAATCGCCTTCGCCTTCAATGCCAAGACCAGCTTTATGATGCTCTTTGACTGGATGTATCCTTTAAGTCTGCCGTCTCTGTTCTGACTGATTCATTACTGATTCACCTGCTCTGCTTTATCACCCTCGACACTAATTACAATCTGTCAGAAATGATCATGTGGATCATATGAGCACTATAGAACACTTTGAAAATGGGAAAAAATAGAAGCAACATCGCCCCTTCTCATAGCGTATTGCAATCTTTGCATCATATAAACATTATTGAGCATTATAGAGCACTTTTTAAATGGGGGAAAAATTGAAGCCATATTGCCCCTGTGCTTCCCGCAGTCTGTGTAACAAGACTTGCACTCACAGCTATAACAGTACCACCTTTATAAAGGGTTTATGAATAATTTGTCCATTAATGGGGATTAATTAGGTTATAAACAACTTAAAAATCCAGTATTACAGTCAGAAATGACCATGTGAACATTATAGTGCTTTTTTGAGCGTTTTTCTTAAATTGAAACAATATCACCCCCTACACTTCCTGTAGTGTATTACAGTCTGTCAGAATGACCGTATGGATCATTTGAACATTACAGAGCTTTATGGCAAAATAATGGCAAAACAAGACTGTTGTTACAGTACCACTTTATAATGATGCTTCCCTTATGGAGGTTTATGGATGATTTGTTCATTAATGGTTATTAATAAGGTCATAAACACCTTAATCATTAATAAACACTAAATAGTTAAATGTTTTATTTGATAAATTCTGTCTATATATAATACAGTGTAGTGTCTTAAAATGACCATATCAATTATATGAACATAAGAGAACTCTTTTGTGTGTTATTAAAGTTAGTTTATTAACATTGTCCTTAACCTCACTCTCCTGGAACAGCTACCCCTCTTACATTCCCATCCTGCAGAGGGCGATAGAGCTGTGGTATCACGTGCCTGCCTGCACCACGCCTGTACTCAAACTTATGGCTGAACTGGTACACAACAGGTAAGAGCAGCATGATGTACCATAGTATTGATGAATGAAGGGAGAAGATAAATACTGGCTAAAGATGGTTTATAAAGGCGTGTGACCAAAACAACAGCTCTGCAGGGTCATTTGCTGATGTTGCTTTAACGCGTGTCAGGTGGTTCAGTAGTTCAATGTAAAGATTTGTTTTACAGCGTCAAACAGTGAGTCTGTCTCTCTTGGTTGTGTGTGTTGTGTTCTTGAGTGTCCTGCACGGCGCTCCGTCCGTCAGTTGGTGTGTCAGCTGTTGGGACGCAGCCCGAGTTTAGTGTGATTTAGTTACTGGTGGACTGTCAGGTGTATAAAAGTATAAATATAAAACTCTGAGTGTAAAGACGACGGCGTATCGACTGTAATCCTGAATCTCCATTAACCTGCAGTGTTGATCAGCAGTTAGAAGTGTTAGAATGTTCAGTGTTGAACGTTCCAGATCACAACGGTGTGACGGTATACTTTAATGGAAAGTAGTCAGACGGCAACTGTGTGACAATATGCACCGAAGAGTTAAACTCCAGCATTTCGGTTAGCATTGAATGAACACCATATATCCAGCAAATCTACATCAAATATGCATGTTTAAAAAAGGGAAAAGAAGGAAATGGTGGACCAGAAAGGGTTCATAAAAATCTTGGCATACTACTCTTATTGGTTGATATGAGGAAATTGTAACATGCTACGTGAACATGTTAAATGAATTTCATAGCATGCAGTTATAAATGGGTAAATGTTATTGGTAACATTTTTTGTTACTAAACTTTATGTTCACTTATAACATGTTTGAAGCAGGTCACCTGATTTCATGACATTTCATTTCATAAACCAAACTCTGAAGGCATCCTGTGCTGTATGTATCGTTTACATACCAGTGATAATTTGTATAGGTGTAATATTCTTCTTTTTGGTCAGTACTGACTATTCAGAGCTCGTGTTTTATTTTCAGGTCGCAGAGGTTACAGTTTGACGTTTCCTCACCGAATGGGATCTTGCTGTTCAGAGAGACAAGCAAGATGATAACAACGTACGGTAAGTCCAGATTTGTTGAGGATGATCTAGAACAGTCCTGTAGTACCCCCTACCTTTTTTATGTTTACACTTCCACTTCAGCTTGAGAACAGCTGGGTAATGAACTGATGAGGAGCTGACTGTGTTGGGAGCTGGGAAGACCCTAAAATGTGCAGTGTAAGGGGCCACTCCACAACCAGTTTGGGAAACCGCTGCTCCAGAAGGAGGACAGAGATTTTCTAAGTGTTGTCTATGGTGCTGCTTGTCCAGGTATTGCAGCACGAAGCTAATCTTAAAAGAACAGTTCAGATTTATACATTTTTCCACCTACCCTGGTTGTGGACCATCAGCCAAGACATTCTAGTGTCTAAAAGTTGCTTATTTTGGATGGATCTAAGGCTAATGTTCATAAACAATAGAACTCAATAGTCACCCAAATAGCCTGCATTGTTTCCATAAAAATGCCCAGTTTTTTTGTTCAAACCACAGCCAGATCTTCATTAAGGTAGAGCAGGCTTGGTCATATGTGGTCCCAGCACCTACATATTGATTTGATAATGGTTATGTTGGTTTTTTTCTTTTTTAAGTAAATAAACCGGTGTGTTTGGAGTGAAGGTTTTATTCGTTGGAGATGCCTGCAGACATTCAATCAGTCAATCAATCAATCGATCAAGTTATGCTTTTAATGCAAGTCAAAATCTCGGTGTGGATGCTGCGGTCCCTTTGAAGTGTGATACTGTTCTTTTTAAGTTTTACTTATTTTATAGCTGAATTTTGGCTCAGCCTCTCCTCCGAGGCCGTTTCAGATATTGGCACAGCTCCACCTCTGACACGTGCAGAGTGGACTTGTATGCAACTTTTTGATCAGTTGACCAAGGGCCAAGTATCATTTAACAAATGTAGCAAAATGAAACAAACTTTTTTTGTGAATGTCTGCTCATAAACGGCTTTTAAGACACTAAAGCACAAGTCAGTCATGAAATGAAAGATGTGTCAATGTTGTTCTGGTTTATTAAAAGTAGTCAGCGCATGAACAGTTATTTTTAATGCTGTTAGTTATCCAGCAAGCTGCTAGCCAGTTCAGTTAGCTGATTTCAGAACAAAACATGGCTTCTGTGGGTGATAAATGTGTTGAAATTGAACCTTAAGGAGACTAAATTGCATTAGTTTGAGAGTTTAAGTGAGTCAACAGTTCTTGCTCAAGGGCAGCTTTTATTCTTTCACTTGTTTTAATTTCTGCTTTTCGGGCTTGTCGGCAGATGAGCTTATGGGAACAATGGAGCGTAATCACACTTCATATTTTCTCGCTGAAAAGCATTCTAGTTAAAGAAAATAAGGCCATCAGGTCAACTTTCCTCATTCTGAACCTTGTCTGTTCAGATGCTCGATTAATAATGATCCATTGTATTTACTGAATAGGTTTTAGGGTTATGGATGAATAATAAACCTGGAGGTTGAGGATTTAACCCTTTACTGTTGAATTATTGTTGAATTCTCGTTGAATTCTCATGTGAAGGTGCAGGTGTGATGTTTTCCTGCAGGGAACCGAATCCTGACTCTGGGCGAGGTGCCGAAGGACCAGGTTTACGCGCTGAAGCTGAAGGGCATTTCCATCTGCTTCTCCATGCTCAAGGCCGTCCTCAGTGGCAACTACGTCAATTTCGGCGTCTTCCGTCTCTATGGCGACGATGCGCTGGACAACGCCCTGCAGACGTTCGTCAAGCTGCTGCTGTCCATCCCGCACAGCGACCTGCTGGTGAGGAACCCTGACCTGACCTGAGCTTAAAGTTTGCATTTCTGATGATATTAGAATAAAGTTCTGCATTATTCCTAAAAATGGGATTCTAGGCCTACAACTGTCGCATTAATTTATTTTTAAATAATATTGCCTAAAATATTTAAATATTCTGTAAGAAAAGAGGAAAGCAAAGCTCAAGACGCTTTTTGCTGTTATACCTGGATGGAAAAAACAACAATCTTCTCATGCCTCTTCTTTATCTTCCACTTCTTTTCTTTATCTTCTCCTTTTTCTTCTTTGTCTTTATCTTCATTTCTTCATCTTTTTCTTTATCTTTTTTTTTTCTTCATCATCTTTATCTTCAGCTTCTTCTTCATCTTCTGATTCTCCTTCTTTATCTTCTTCTCCTTCATCTTCTTCTTCTTCTCCTCCTTCTTTGTCCTCTGCTTCTTCTGCTTATCATCATCTTCTCTTTCTTAAGCTTCTTCTTCTATTTAATGTACTCTTTTGTGTTATTGCATCAATTCTGTTTCTTTATTTTGGTTTGTGTTTAGTTAATATTTGGTTCCAGAGTCCTTTTTGGGGTTTAATTTTGTTCTGTTGTGTTGGTTCAGCTTTTCTGTAGGTCACATCTCTCACTGTGGGTCTTTCGCCTTTCATTTTACACCAAAAGGATCCAAAAAAGAAAGACGAATAAGATCTAACATGCTTCATCTCCTGCACTTTATCTTAATCACCAGCTTCTTGTTTGGATTTTCCACCTTAAATGGTCCAGCTAACAGCTGCGTTATTTAAGGTGGAACGGTAGAATTCAAACAGAAAAGCCGATTTCAGCCTCTTTGTTCCTTTGCTGATTGATGCTCTGTCCACACCAGCAACGATAATTTTCATTTGACTGGATAACAATGAGATTACAGCTTATGTTATGGCTAATGTGTTGGATCACTTCCAACTCTTTGTTCGTTTTCCCTGCAGGACTATCCGAAGCTCAGCCAGTCATATTACTCCCTACTGGAGGTGCTCACCCAGGACCATATGAACTTCATCGCCAGTCTGGAGCCCCACGTGGTCCTTTACATCCTGTCCTCTATTTCTGAGGGGCTCACGGCGCTAGGTGAGAGTCACACTTTTTTTTTTTTCTCACTGCAAAGTTGTTTATCAGCCGGAAATGTGTAGATATTTTTCTTTTGCCACTCATTCAATTAACTGTTAAGTTCTTAAATCAAAAGTTGTGGCCCTGCGATCTATATTAATGTGCTAAACATGTATTGCTTGAACTGTTGCACTGAAATTTTATTTTCTAAACAGCTAGGCTTAAAGATAGCAGGTTAAATTGCTCCACTTATCAACTGAATGATTGAGTGTAAAACTGCAACATGCAATGTAAAGAACATGTTCCCTGAATGTTGAACACACTCTAAAAGTTCTAGTTTTTGTTCAGAGGTCCATGGTTGATTGGTGACAATAACAAACTCTAAACAAACAGTTCTTTATGGAAGAATATTTTTACACCTCTCTAAAAAGACAATTAGACAGCCACAGCTTATTCAAAATGCTGCTACTAGAGTTCTAACAAAACTAAGAAAATAGGGCACATTACACTAATCCTCAGGTCTTCACACGGTCCTCCAATCAGATACAGAACTTAGTTTCTAGTGTTGGTAATTGTTGGTCACTCATTGCTTTGGGCCCTAAATATATCTCAGAGATGTTTGATGTATCTCAGCCTGGAAGGTGTCTTAAATCAGCAGTAGCTGGTCAGCTGGTGGAGCCCAGATCTGATGGTGGAAAAAAAAAAAAAGTTTATAAATTGAACTATGTACAAATATTTTTACTCACAAGCAAGTAAAGTAAGTCTGTTCCAGGAATTACCACCCCCTTCAGATTTTGCATCCCTACCCTGAAGAAGGAGCTAAAAAATCATCCTCAGTTCCTTCATTGTCCATCATTTCTGCAAACTGTGCGAAAGTTCTCATATCTGAAAGCCCCTGACGTCCATCTGTCCTCTCTGCAGATACGATGGTCTGTACGGGCTGCTGCTCCAGTCTGGACCACATAGTGACCTACCTGTTCAAACAGCTCTCGCGCAGCACCAAGAAACGGGCGGCGCCCATGGCCCAGGAGAGCGACCGCTTCTTCCACATCATGCAGCAGCACCCTGAGATGATCCAGCAGGTTCAGACTTAATCAACTCTTATAATAGTGTTATTGCTTTATTATTATTAATTCAGCTTCATTGTGTTATTTTCTATTTTATGTCCTATTTTATTACATTTTTATTACTTTTTATTTATTCGTATTATTTGTACTGTTTTATGTCTTTTATTATATTTTTTATATTATATTTTGTTACATCTTTTATATTATTTAAATCTTTTATATTATTTGTGTTGTATTATATATTTTGCCTCAGAAAGATAAAATAATAGAGTAGCCCATGAACAGTTCAGTACTTGTGTGTGTGTGTAAATGCTTATATATCTTTATGCTGACTTATTTATATGTTGTGACTCTGTTTAGAATTTTGCCAACCAGAGAAGTGCACAATAAGTCAAATGTATTATTATTATTGTTATTGTTGTTATTATTATTATTATTATTTACATAAAATGATTTGCTAGCTCGACTTGGATATGACACCGTATTCAAACTGCAGTTGTTTGTTTACTAGATCAGATTTATTTATATTTATAGACCTGCATAGCCATGCTTATTGCCATGGTGATGATGCACCTGTAAGTGTGCTGACTTGGAGGGGAGTATGCCCACACTAACGCACGCTCACACTCACTCACGCACGCTCACGCACACCCACACACACCTCTTCTGCCCACCCCCACTCACTCATGCAAATATCCATGTTTTATCACCAGGAATGAGCGTTTTTACCACTTTTAAGTGCAAATGTCCTTAACCGCTGTAACCAGTAGAACCAGCAGAACCAGTGGGCTGCATTTCAGCTGCAGCTCACACAGTAAACAAAGTTCTAAAGTTCTGTTAAAGCTTCAGCTCTCCATGTTAATGCTCTTATATGTGATACATCTCTGACCTTCTGATGTCAAGAACCAACAAACTGCGTCACATGTTCAGAAATCACCTGAACCTGATTTGAAAACTCCTACAAACAGGCCTGTAATCTGATTGGAAGATGTGGAAAATGTGTTTTTTGCTGTTTAGACTTCAGAAAACTGCTGACCAATCAGCTTTTGGCAGCTTGTCTGAGTCATGTTCCTCTGTTTGAATGTGTCCTACAGATGCTCTCCACGGTGCTGAACATCATCATCTTTGAGGACTGCAGGAATCAGTGGTCCATGTCCCGCCCACTGCTCGGCCTCATCCTGTTGAATGAAAAGGTGAACAACACACACATCTTTATCAGCCCCTGATCAGAAAATAACGAGAATGAATACTGATTTAATGGAGACAAATTTAGCCTTTATGTCTGTATGTTACAGAGCAGTGGTCACACACCTGGACATTTTGGTCTACGTTCATTTTGATAATTGTATTAAATTACATTTTAGAAGTAAATATTCAGCCAGTATTCTTATATAGAAAAAGTCATGGAATTATGATTGAGTTTTTCCAGGCTGTTTAACACACCCCCCTCCATACGGCGTCAAGAACCCTGAGGGTATTTTTCCTGTTCCTGCATTACTTGTTCTTTTCTAACATGTAAAGCTGAGGTCTCACATCCTTTTTTCAGCCCAACAAGCCAATATGAAAAGATGATTTTTATATTTTAACAAACTATTTGGACACATCTGACCCAAAAAAAAATATCAGAAATTAAACACACCCCCTCCGCCCACCCCCACACTCACACACACCCCTTCCACCCACCCCCACACTCTCACACACCTCTTCCTCCCACCCCCCCCACACACACCCCTTCCA
>JBBPCZ010000037.1:317077-329098 GCA_037974445.1 Brycinus macrolepidotus
ACACACACACACACACACACACACACACACACACACACACACACACACACACACACACACACACACACACAGAAAACTGATTATCAATCTCTACAACAGTGAATAAATACAGGCAACCAGAAATTAACTCAACCAACTCAGTGATGGTGGTGGTTTTGAAGGTGATGGTGGCTTTGGTGGTTTTGAAGGTTATGAAGGTGATGTTAGTTTTGGTGTTTTTGGTGGTGATGGTAGTTTTGAAGGTGACTGTGATTTTGGTGTTTTTGGTGGTGACTGTGGTTTGGAAGGTGACAGTTTTGTTGGTTTTGATGGTGGTTTTGAAGGTGATCGGTTTAGTGGTCCTGCCCCTGCCTGATCAGTCTGATGGAATAAACTATAAATATCTCTCAGTAAGTCTCAGAATTTCTCACCCGATCCATGTGGAATACAGTCTCTCCTGTGGTGCTGAAATCTAGAAAAATATAAAAACAGATTAAATAAAAATACAGAACATATTGAAAAACAAAAAAGGGAAATTAAAACTTCGTTCGAATTCTCACCTTTATTTTAACGTCTTTGGGAGCAAGTTTCTTCACTTCACTTAACAACCGGTCTCCAAACCCTGAGGAGCATCAAACATTAGCAGGTAAACCAACACAGCCTTGCACACACACACACTCACTCACATTCGAGTGAACTGCAGGTGAAGACTCTACCTTTGAGGAGTGTTGATCCTCCAGACAGAACGATGTTGGAGAAGAGTGTGCGCCGCAGGTCCATGTCTGATTTCTGAATGGCGAAGGCTAAAACTTCATGAATGCCCTCGCTCTCGTCCCCAATCAGATCCGGCCTAAAGAGGAGCTCCGGGGCCCGGAACCGCGCCGGCCCAATCTGCAGGGAAAACACACGCACACACGCACACACGCACACACGCACACACACACATATTCAGGCCTTCTCATCCAAGAACAGGCAACAAATTAAAGGAATCCCCTAAATAAACAAGAGGAGACACATAACGAGAGCAGCTTCCAGACAGGTGTGCTGCATGACCCAATTAAACAATTCTCTCACCACCCCACCCGGCTGTGTGTGAGAAAATACTGACCAGGATCTTTTGAGCTCCATTCTGGATAAAGATGGTCAGGAGGAGAAGATCTGAGAGACTGAGTGATTATAGTAGCTTCGGTCACCCAGACCTGACCAGTGTGTGAACAGGAGCGACTACAGCCACTCTGAGTTCAGACGTGTGTGAGAAGAACATCGGTGAACAGTGAACGGGATCATCATTAAACACCAGCCAGTTTAGTCATCTTTGTGACTCAGACTGATGGTGTAACAGAATTAGCAGCTAGCAGAATTGCATTAGCGGCAGTTTGGGAAGATGTTGAGCTTCACCCACCCAGTTTGGAGATGATCACCCAAAAAAAACAAACAAACAAACAAAACAAAAAAAAAAACCTAAAAAGAAACTCTATAAAATATAGTCTTACTTCCACAGTGCTTCCGTCCGGAAGAGTGTACTGCACCTTCTCCGTCTCTAGAGTCTCATCCTTCTGGGGGTTCAGGGAAAGGTAACAAGCTCTCTAAAAACACAACAAAACAACAACTTTAATAACAACACCTCCACCCCCTCTACTAGTCATCTTAAAAAGGACCAGATTTCAGAACTATAGCTCAGAGCAGCCCAGTATTTTCAGGAAATATACAAATATTATTATTATTTACTTTTACTATTATTTATATTACTATTACTTAATAGTACTATTTGTAAATAATGTGTACAGTTTTAGTCTCTGAAACAGAGAGCACATAACAGTAGACATGGCTTTCTTGACCTTAACATAAATGATACAAAAAAGCGTAAATTTGATAGATTTATTAAGCAATGTAAAATACTGATGAAAAATGTTTATGGTTTAATGCATATTTTTTTTGTTTACTGCTTGAGTTGCAAAAAAAAACAAAATATCACATCTTCCTAACAGACAAATGGAAATGATGTCACATCGTACCTCCTTCATGGTGCGCACCACCTCAAACTCCGCAGACGTGTGGAAGTCATAGCCTTCCTTCCGCAGGAGCAGCCGGAGGTAGCGGGTCACATCCCGGCCGGCGATGTCCACGCGCATGATGGAGTGCGGCATGGCGAAACCCTCATAGATGGGAACAGCGTGGGTCACTCCGTCTCCGGCGTCCAGAACCACGCCGGTGGTGCGACCGGTGGCGTAACTGCAGAGAAACACACACGTGTGAGCACTCTGAAAGAGGAGCTCGGTGATGAGGGGGGTGTGTGTGGTGTGTGTGTGTTTGGACTCACAGGCTGAGGACGGCCTGCATGGAGATGAACAGGGCTGGAACATTGAAGGTCTCGAAGAACACCTCGGCCGCACGCTCACGGTTCTTGTTGGGGTTCAGTGGAGCCTCAGTCAGGAGAACCGGGTGCTGAAGGAAAAAATAATAATTATACACCAGGTACACACTCCTGAACCCTCATAACGAAACGCTGGACGAAAGCAGAAGAATCTGCACCTCCTCAGAGAAGGTCTGAAGCTGCTCCTTCGAGTAAACGTACTGCCAGATCCGCTCCATATCATTCCAGTCTTTAACGATGCCGTGCTCCATCGGATAACGAACAGAGAGCAGTCCCCTGTGCTCCTGCAACACACACACACACACGGTGTTCATGTTGCTGTCTCGTGTGAAAAGTTTATTACTGTACATTAATCTTTAGAAGATCTTCAGAACATCAGAGTCCGAGTGAAATTAACGAGCGCAGAACTGAAAACACACTAAATAACTAAAAGGTGTGTGTGTGTGTGTGTGTGTGGATTTAAGCGTGAGGTACCTCAGCTTTAGGTCCAATGAAGAGGTCGCCCTCCAGAGCCCCTGCCATCACCCGCACATGTTTGGGTCGTCCCACACTGAAATCAGATCAGTTCAGAAAATTACACAGAAGAAGCTCAGAGTCACAGCTGATCAGGTGTGTGTGTGTGTGTGTGTGTGTGTGTGTGTGTGTGTGTGTGTGTGTGTCGAGTTTACCAAAATCAGCCCAGATAAATAACAACAAACAATAAATTCCTCTCTTACACGGACAATAACACTCACTGTTTACTGTACTAATGTTTGTATCTATTCTAATATAAGTGTTTTTTCTGAGCAAATAAAACTTACTGCCCAGAAAAACAGCTTTAAACACACAGTAAATAACACAATCACTCTGTTCTTACTACTGATATTCAGAACAGTCAGAACATAAAGACGTGCAGCACTTCTGCAGGTGTGGCTTCAAACAGAACGCTGAGCTGCAGTAAGGGAATAAGAGGAGAAAAACTTACTAATTTGGGAAGCAGTACTTAGGAATCTGGTCTCCAGCAAATCCGGCTTTGATAGCACCGGAGCCCTGCAGGGAAAAATAAATAAAGGAAGAAAAGCACATGGGTGAGTGAAAAAAATATATAAGATCACAATATTTACCTTTATTAAGGACAGACGATGTGACAGACATTTTCACAAACACAGACACATACATATGTATAAATATATATATATATATATATATATATATATAAAATCTACTTGTGTACACACATGAAAGGTTTAATATGTGTGTGTGTGTGTGTGTGTGTGTACAAGGTTTAATGTTGTGTAAGGTTTAATGAGTTGTTTGTTATTGGTGATGGTCATTCAGTGAGTTGCTCTAAATCCAGGTACTCAGGCCTAATGATCCCCCCCCCCCAGATCCAGACACTCCTGGTCTAAACACTCAGAAAATGCAGCTGTGATGTCACTGTGATGGTAAAGATAAATATCATATTACTCAGGACTAACACGGCACAACACTGGAGGAGGTGCACAATGGGCTGATTGATCACCAAACTCCGTCCTCTCTGAGCTCCTCTTGTTTTAGTTCCAGTCATGAGACAGATCTTGAGGGTAAACTAGAAATTTCTCTCAACACAAAAATGCCTTTAAACGGGGAAGCACTTTACACACCTCTAATTTCTACTTTCATTCATTCCAGATTAACACAACACAGCAAAAAAAAAGTGATGCACCGCTGATCTTTCAGAATCCCCCATTATTCAGTGTTTAAGGTGTATGCATTTGGTGTGAAACTCCCCAAAGTCAGAACTGTTCACAGTGGAGGTGAAGGGAACCAGATGTCTCTAAAAGCTCCTCACAGAAAGTAATTCCATCAAATGGTTATGGTTGCACCGCCTGACGCCTGAGACATCGTTCTACCAGAGTTTTGAGAAGCTTTTGGTCCTAAAACTAAGCCCATTCATGGTGGAGGCATACATGCATGGCGTCGTGAGGCCAAACAGTCCCCAAAGAAGTGATTTAGCTCAGATTCTCCACTATTTTACCGTCATCAATATCCATATAAACACTCAGACACGTGGAGCTTCACTGGGGGTCGATAGTGAATAAAACGGCTGGATTTATGTTGGAGACGTCTGGTTCCATTCACCTCCACTGTAAAGAAGTCAAAGTCTCTACAATCAACCGTTTCATACACAACACTCTGTTCTGTTTACACTGGATTATGGGGGAATTTGAAAAAGTGTGTAAGTGTAAAGTGCCTATTTGTCACACATGAACACACCACAGCTCAGCACACAGTGTGAACAGTGTGAACTTCTCTGCATTTAACCCATTCATGAAGTGAAGCAGCGGGCAGCCAGGGACACAGCGCCCGGGCAGCAGTGTGTGGGGACGGTACCTTGCTCAAGGGTACCTCAGTGGTGCCACTAGCAGTCCTGGGATTCGAACCCACAGCCTCCTGATCGCAGGGGCAACTCCCTAACCACTAGGCCACCAACTGCCCCCAAAAAATGAATGGAGTTTCTGAATAAAAACACACAGTGATGTGATGAAAGGACATGAAGGTCAGAATCTCAGCGCAGACTGAATCCTGACTCAGTCCTGGGTAGTCCGGGTCCAGGGCAGGTCCAGACCAGCCGCTTCAGGGCCTGTGGTCCAGATTCGGGCTGAACCGGCGCAGAACCACGGCTCGGGATAGTCTAATAAAGTAAAGTGGCCCCTTATAGTCACGCGTGAACACATCACACCACAGCACACAGTGCGAAATTCTTCTCTGCATTTAACCCATTCACCAAGTGAAGCAACGGGCAGGCTGGAACACAGCACCCGGGGTGCAGTGTGTGGGGACGCTACCTTGCTCGGGGGTACCTCGGTGGCGCCACTGGCAGCCCCGGGATTCGAACCCACAACCTTCCGATCGCAGGGGCAACTCCCTAACCACTAGGCCACCAGCTGCCCCCACTTCAAATATGATCTCTTATCCAGCAGCAAAAACCACCTTCTAATAAATAACCAGCATGATTTATTATAAATAAAGAACAGAGGTGTTTATAATAAACAGGGGTGAACAGGGAGCTGTCTGCTGGTCTGGCCCCCCCTCACTGACTGACTGACAGACAGACAGACAGAAACACTGTTTTGGTCTTTTTCTGCCGTTAAAACAGCTCCCCACGTTTAACCAGAAACACTCAGGGTGGAAAAAACACGGATATTGTCTGGAGGGGAGTAGGAGGAAATGTTGAAGCCACTGTTTACACCAACAGGACGAACACAAACACACAAACAGTCCGGCCAGGCTAGGCTAGGCTATGCTATGCTAGGCTAATCCAGCCATTGTCCCGCAGGTTAGCCGCGGAGCTAAAGCTAAAGCTAATGGGTGTGGAGGCTGACATCATCATCACTCACATTATCGATCACCACCGGCTGGTTGGCGATTATATCATACGACTCCATGTCGCGCGCGCTCCTGCTGCTGGTTTTTCTTTTTTATTTCGGTAAAAAGTCCGTGGCCGAGTTTTTTATTCATTAAAACAAAACCCTGCAGCTCACAGAACCTCCGCCTGCCGGCGACCTGCAACCAACTACACCCGGCTCCGCCCCCCGCCCAGACGGACAGCCCCCGCAGCCAATAGGAGCTCAGAAAACTGGCTAGAGCTCAAAATGGGCGGGACTGTGGGACTGTGTTTTAAAAAAAAATAATTTCAGCAAAAATAAAAATAAACACTTTGTAAAAACAAAAAAAAACAAAATTGAATAATATTTAAATATTGTTACATTTTAAATATCTGAATCAGAAAACATCAGAAGAATCTGCATTGGGAGGAAGTGATTGGGAGGAAGGGCCTCCCTGATCTGAACTTGAGTGGTGTTCTGTTGTTGGACTTCTGTGCAGTGCATGGTTTGTCCATAACGAATACCGTGTTCAGACATAAGGGTGTCCATAAATGTACATGGCATGAGGATGCATGTGGCCGCAGGTTGATGATCAATTTTGTAGCTGTGTTGTCTGACCTGCGGCCATATGTCTTGGACACTTGGGTGAAGAGAGGGGCAGAGCTGTCAACTGATCACCACCTGGTAGTGAGTTGGATCAGGTGGTAGGGGAGAAACCCGGGCAGACTTGGCAGGCCCAAGCGTGTAGTGAAGGTTTGCTGGGAGTGTCTGGCAGAGGCTCCTGTTTGCCAGATCTTTAACTCACAGTTCTGGCAGAATGCCAACTACATGCCAGGAGAGGATGGGGACATTGAGTCAGAGCAGACCTTGTTCCGTACCTCATTGTGTAGGTGGCGTGCAGAGCTGTGACAGCAAGGTGGTTGGTGACAGTCATAGCGGTAAACTTCAGCCATCAAGCTGAAGAAGGAGGCCTACTGGACATGGCTAACCAGAGGCAACTGACAGGTACCGGCAAGCCAAGCGTGGGAGAGTTCAGCGAGGCCATGGGAAGTGACTTACGGTCGGCCTCGAAAACGTTTTGGCAAAACGTACAGCAGATCAGGAGGGGAAAGCAGTGCTTTGTTGACCTAGACTGGGGACATCATCCGGCGGTGGAAGGAATACTTTGAGGATCTGGGGTGGACTTGCCCATCACAGGGACTGAGGTTGCTGCGGTGGTTAAACAACTTCTTGGAGGCCAGGCCCCAAGGGTGGATGAGATTCACCCTGGATACCCGAAGGCTCTAGATGTTATTGGGGTGTCCTGGCTGATGGTGTCTTGGGGTGGAGGTCATCTTGTTCAAAAAAGGGGACCGGAGAGTGTGCTCCAACTACAGGGAGATCACACTTAGCCTCCCTGGGAAAGTCTACGCCAGGGTGCTGGAGCGGAGAGTCCAGTCGATAGTCGAACATCGGATTCAGGAGGAACAATATGGTTTTCGTCCTGGACGCGGAACATTGGACCAACTATTCACCCTTGCAAGGGTGCAGGAGGGTGCATAGGAGTTTGCCCAACCAGTCTACATGTATTTTGTGGACCTGAAGAAGGCTCACGACCATGTCCCTCGCAGTGCTCTGTGGGATATGCTTCGGGAGTGTGGGGTTCGGTGCCCGCTATTGCGGGCCATTTGGTCGCTGTATGAACGGAGCCGGAGCTGCCCTTTGTCACCGATTTTGTTCATAATATTTTACGGACAGGAAATCTACGCACAGCCAAGGGGCAGAAGGTGTCTGGTTTGGTGGCCTCAGGATTGTGTTGCTGCTTTTTACGGATGATATGGTCCGTCAATTAGTATTAGCACCTCCAAGTCCGAGGCCATTTTACTCAGCTGGAAACGGGTGGATTGCCCACTTCAGGTCAGGGGGGGAGTTGTTGCCCCAAGTGGAGTAATTCAAGTATCTCGGGGTCTTGTTCACGAGTGAAGGTAGAGGTGATCGGGAGTTGGACAGATGGACAAATGCTACCAGGTCTATGGCACCTATAATGCTATATATAATGCCTATAAGGTCTATAATGCTAAGAGATCTATGGCACTAACAGGCCCATAATGCTAACAGGTCTATAATGCTATAATTTCAAGTCAAGTAAGTTAATTGTTATTTCAACCATATACACACACAACACAGTGAAACAAAACAATGTGCCTCCAGGACCATGATGCAACACAAGAACAGAAACAGAACACCACAAGACCACAAGTGCAGACAGGATGAAAGAGAGTGGAAGAAAAGCACAAGAGCAACAAAACAACCAGAGAAGACAATGTTTAGTGCAGTCAACAACAGCTACAGTACAAGTCTGAATGAATACAGTATTATGACAGATACTGTATTCTAGCAGCAGAGAATTATGTGTGCAAAAATGCAGAACAGAGGTAGACAGCAGTGTTTGTGATTGTGCAAATATTGCAGCAGCAGGACAGAGAATATGCAGTATAATAAATAGAAAGGTATTTACAGACGTAATTAAAGTGAGTTGTTTGAGTTGTTTGTTTAAGGAGGAGTAGAGGGAAGTTCAGATGAGGGGTGTATTAGTTGTGTGTGTGTGTGTGTGGGGGGGGGGTACAGTTAATGTTTCAGTTTTGGTTGAGGAGTCTGATAGCCTGAGGGAAGAAATTCTTTCCCATTCTGGCAGTGGAGGGCCTTAGGCTACAGAACCCTTTGCCAGACGGGAAGAGAGAGAAGAGAGTGTGTGAGAGGTGAGTGGGGTCACCCACAATGCTGGTGGCTTTGCGGATTCAGTGTGTGACATAAATGTCCGTGACAGAGGTGAGAGAGACCCTGATGAGCTTCTTAGCTGTTCTCACAATCCTCTGTAGGGTCCTGCAATCCGAAACGTTACAATTCCCAGACCAGGCTGTGATGCAGCTACAGAGAATGCTCTCTATGGTCCCTCTGTAGAGTGTGGTGAGGATTTGTTTTATCCAAATTCAGAGACAGGTTGTGGACTCTGCACCAGTCTGATAGTCGTCGCACCTCCTCTCTGTTCGCCGCCTCATCTTTCCTGCTGATTAAACCCACCACAGTTTTGTCATCAGTGAACTTGCTGATGTGGTTTGAACTGTGCATTGCCACACAGTCGTGGGTCATCAGTGTGAAAAGCAGAGGGCTAAGCACACAGGTCTATGCTAACAGATCTATGGAGCTAACAGGTCAATGATGCTAACAGGTCTAAAATGCGAACAGGTCTTTGGTGCTAACCCGTTTATTATGATGTTAATTATGATGTTTATTATAGCTTGTTTATTGTAATGTTTATTATGATGTGTATTTTTTTTATGTGTATTTTTGATGTGCGTTGGGGTGTTTATTTTGGTGTTTATGATAATGTTTATTATTGTGTTTATTGTGGTCTGTTTAGTATGATGTGTATTATGGCCTGTTTATTATTATGTTTATATTCATGTTTATTATTGTGTTTATTTGATGTGCATTAGGGTGTTTATTTGGGTGTTTATTATAATGTTTATTATGTTGTGTATTATGGTCTGTTTATCATTATGTATATTATGGTCTGTTTATTATTATGCTTATTATTATATTATTTTGATTTGACTAGGGTGTTTATTATAATGTTTATTATTGTGTTGTATTGTGGTCTGTTTATTATTGTTTATTTTTATGTTTATTATTATGTTTAATACTGAATGCTGAAATTGAAGGTCGTTCAGGGCTTTTATTTTGAGCTTGAGGTAAACTTCCTGCGTGTGGTAGTTGAAGCGGAAGTGTCTGAGTGTCTCAGTAAACAGGGAGCAGTGTATAAAACTTCTTGTAAAAACTGTTTATAAAACTGTTTAAAAAAGTGTTTTTCTCCAGGTTTTCTGCTGAGTTTGAGGTAAGAGCTCGGAGTGAGTGTTGTTCATCTGCTGTCCGAACATTTTAAAGTGTTAAAACTACTGAAGTGGAGAGTTTAGATGAAGGTTAGCACGAAGCTAAAGTTACAGCTGTTGTTTTAAAGGTGAAACTGAAAAATGAAACAGATTTTAGTTTAAAGTTTTAAAGTCTCTGAATAAGATCGTAGAATTTTTCTGAAAGACTAAAGTGCAGCTCAGAAATGCACTTCTGTTTAACCATTATTAAAATATTATTATTAAATTGAATTCAGTTTTATTTATATAGAGCTTTTTACAACTAGTGTTGTCATAAAGCAGCTTTGCATCTAAATTTTCAGAATAACTGAAACCGTAAACCTCCTCCACCTTAAACCTCTTCCTCTTTAAACCTCCTCACCTTCAACCTCCTCCACTGTAAACCTCCTTCACCTAAAACCTCTCCTCACCTTAAACCTCCTCCACGTGAAACTTCCTCACCTTAGACCTCCTCCGCCTTAAAACCTCCTCCACCTTAAAATCTCCTCCATTTTTCACCTTCTCCTCCTTAAGTCTCCTGTACCTTAAATCTCTGGATCCTGGAGGGTCTCAGGCCTGTTGGCTGAGTGCGCTAATGAGTAGAGCTGTATTCCTAGGTGAGGTGAGGCAGGTGAGGTGATGAGACGCGCTGTGCACTCTGCAGATGATGCTGAGGTGATTTGTGTTTTGAGAAGCTGTGAATCCTGGTTGCCCACAGGCGGGTCTGATGTTCAGGTGTGATGACCTAAGGTGAGCGGTCATGGCCTCTGCAGACGAACCTCCTGAAAGGTAAATGAACGCAGTTTATTGTATATTTTATTATAGACTGTATTAGTATATTTTATTTTTATTAGTATGTTTTATGACATTTTGCCAGAATAAACCTGAAGAACATGTAGAGAACGTGTGTGTGTGTGTGTGTGTGTTCCTCAGACACTGCTGGGTGTGTTTTGTGTCGGAGCGCGAGGACCGTGTGGCTGAGTGGGTGAGCCCGTGTCGCTGTAAAGGCTGCACTAAGTGGATCCACCAGGCATGTCTGCAGCGCTGGCTGGACGAGAAGCAGAAGAGCGGCGGCGGTGCCGTCAGCTGCCCTCAGTGTGGCACAGAGTACCGGATCGTCTTCCCCAAAACGGGTTAGAACCTCTGTCAGCAAAAACCCAGCTAGTTTCTAACAGCTTTCAGTAAAACAGAGCTGAGAATATTCTGGTATGGGTGGCAACATTTCCCATGTGTGTGTGATGCGTTGTGTGTGTGTGGGACCTGTTGTGTGTGTGCAGTCTGAGGGGGACCATGGGGCTGATTGGTAGAAACAGGACTAATTAGGGGCCATGGGGCTGAGGAGCACAAACTTGTTTAAAGATGATGAGACCTGAATCTTCATCCAGTCTTTGGCTCAGTTTGTCAGAGGGATTCTGTTTGATGGTTGTGTCAAGTTTCTGTTTAAGTGTTGTGTGTGTGTGTGTGTGTGTGTGTGTGTGTGGGTGTGTGGGTGTGTTGCAGGTCCTCTGGTGTATTTCCTGCAGCAGGTAGATCGAGCTCTGTCCCGGGTCAGTCCGTTCGCTGCAGCTGGTGTGGTGGTGGGAACAGTGTACTGGTCAGCAGTCACATATGGAGCTGTCACAGTCATGCAGGTCTGGTTCTGTAGGGTTTGTTAGAATAACAATGTTTTGAAACGCATGATCTCACAATGAGATCCATCCCATCAGTGAAAGCGAGCACACACACACACACAGTCTCACCATGAGTGTTTAAATCGCTGCTCTGTTGACCTGTCGGATCAGAAGGAGGAAGTGCTGCCTCTGGACCAGCCTTCAGAAAAACGTTACTCAGCGAGTCAAACCCAACCAGTGACGTTTCTGTACAGTATTTATCAGTTAGTCGTTTACGCTTCTAATCTAAACAGGAGACCTGTGTTTACATTTATACTTAACAGTAAACATGGGTTTACACTCTAAAGTGTAAACATATATGTAAAGAAAAAGTTTATACTCACTCAGCATTTTAGAGGCGTGGTCACTGAAAATATACATTTGAAAATTCTGTGTTAAATGTGTGTGTGTTTGTGTGAGTTTAGGTGGTGGGTCATAAGAAAGGTTTGGATGTCATGGAGCGTGCGGACCCCCTGTTCCTGCTGATGGGTTTACCCACAATCCCCGTGATGCTGGTGCTGGGAAAGATGATTCGCTGGGAGGATTACGCCGTGCGGCTCTGGCAGCGCCACTCCGCCAAACTCCAGCTGCTCAGCGGTTTTGTCCCTGGTGTGTCTCCACCTACAGGCCTCATCCACTAATCACACCGTCAGGTTAAAGAGTTTGTAAAACAAAACCAAATCAGTGATTCCTAAAGGGATGTTCAGTCCATGTGTGTGTGTGTGTGTGTGTGTGTGTGTGTGTGTGTGTGTGTGTGTGTGTGTGTGTGTGTGTGTGTGTGTGTG
>JBBPCZ010000037.1:376564-388567 GCA_037974445.1 Brycinus macrolepidotus
AATGAGGGTGTAATGTGTGTGCATATATATATATATACATATATATATGTGTGTGTGTATATATATATATATATATATATATATATATATATATATAGATATATAGATATATACACACATATATCGATTTGCTACTAATATATATTCTTCTGATACTGACATGAGCATATTGAAATTTATATGTAATTACCGATATTAATATTGATCAGTGGTTCCTATTAGAACAGTTTGAAACTAAAGAGGGACCTCACTCTATTCCCTCCAGACATGAAAACACACATCTCACTTACACACACACACCCACACTTACTTGCCCAGGAAAGGGGTCTGGATGGGTGCCAAGTGTGTAATGTGTGTCAGTGAGTTTTGTGTGTGTGAGAGGGAGAGAAACACTGAACAGAGCAAGAGAAGCAAAAGCTTGTTCTTACAATAGTCATTTACTTGTTTAAAACAATACTGTGAAAAGGTTTTGAGCCACCCCTTCATTTTTTGCTTTGAAACACCTTCTTGGTGCAAAAATATTGTTGTCTGCCCGACAAACTGTCTTATCTTTGGCATATTGAGTAGATTAAGAGAAAGAAATGGAAACAAATCTTTTACCGTGACAGGCTACAAAGTGCCTAAAGAAACAAGGTGCCTAGTTAAAGGAGTTCCAACCACTCAGCATTCAGCACCACCAGTATACTGATCACCACCTGATCATCTGGAATCATCTGCACTGGTTCAGGCCTTTAGTTCGACGGTCTTTGTTCTGCTTCAATGATTCATACGTAGGTCACTGAGTCTCTTAACGAACAAAATCATTGCTCTGAAACTGGTCAGGTTCAGGGACTGGACTGAGAGTCTTTGAAACTCCTTCAGGAAGCCTGAAGAACTGTTCCTTAAAACCACATTAAAAACACAAGAAAGTCTGGATCTTTGGAAGCAAAATATGAAGCAAAGAGGGGGTGACTTTTGCACAGTGCTGTATAACTACAATAAGCAGTGATCCAATGACCTCTCCAGTAATAATAAGATTTAATCACCTTGTGTTCCTTGGGTTCTGTTTTGGGGATTTTCAGGCAGGGAATGGTCTGCTGCTCCTGTGCTGGCTGGACCTCGCCAGGCTGGACAGGCCCGGTTTGGTCCAGCTTTTCCTGACCGGCCTGACCTGGAAAGGCAGTGGCGGCAGGTGCATGGCGTCCGCTTCTCTTTTTTCTCTTCTCCTTCTTCTGTTCGTGCCTCCTGTGGGACACTTGGCTGGCCTGGAACTCCTGCAGCAGGTCCCCACAAAGCGACGACTCAAAGAGCTCGCGGCCGTTCTGGTACGTCTTTATGATCTTGATCTTGATCTCTGGCGAGCTCTTCTCCACCTTCTTCGGCACCGGGAGGTTGGAGGAAGTGGCGGCGGCGGCGGCATCGTGGACGGGTTGGGGGGGCGGCGGAGAGGTGGGCAGGAGGAGGGGAGGGGGAGGTGGAGGGTACACGGAAGAAAGAAGGTGGGAAGACGAAGCAGCGTGAGGATGGTGGTGGTGCTGAGGGATCAGCTGAGGGTTTGGAGGATGGTGGTGGTGCTGCTGCTGGTGCTGATGATGGTGGGGGTGTGGGGGATGGTGAGGCTGGTGATGGAGGTGAGAGTGGGGAGGGGGAGGGGGAGGAGAAGAGATGAGAGACGGTGGCTTTTCCTGGACCACCGGTGTCCTCAACACGGTCCCCTCCCCCAACAGCAGGCCATGGTCGGTGTAGTTACGGATGGCGCCATAGCCGTTGGCAGAGCCATTGGGGTACTGCGAGTACAGAGCGAACTTGGCCTGGTGCTCGTAAGTGCCGATCCCCGACGGGTAACCGTTGGCAACCACCGGGAGGTCTTCAGGAGGGTAGGAGAACCCGGACTCCAGTGGAGACTCGTAGGTCGGGGGTCCGCCCTCATCCCCTGGGTCACTGATGGCATCGTACACGTCCTCCTGTCTGATGTTAGCCGAGTCAATGAGCTGAGGGGGTTGCTGAATTGTGTTTCCCATGATCCCTTGCATGAAAGAGAAGGAGAAATCCATTGTTCTGCTCCAGCATCCTTTAAGTTTCCCTTTTTCTTACAGGGCCTGCAGAGAAAAGAACAAACCACATTCAGGTCAATAGGAGAAGGAGACAACAGGTCTTTACGGGGCTGCACAATTTAATTGTTATTGTGATATTGTTCTCTGTCATACTAATATCTCAACAGGCTGCAATATGCAAATGAGCCTCCAACCAATCAGTGTTTCTGACAGGGTGATCAATCACAGCTCTAGGTGAGTTACTGAGTCTTCATGTAATCCAACAATACTCATTTTTAACCATTAAAGGTTTTGGTGAATCAGTGCATGAATGCATGAATACAAGAAAAATATAGAATATGGAATTGTATTTATTACGGGTGTAACAATACACTTGATTTTCCTTTCTGAGGTCAATTTTTGAAAATACTTTCAATATTTTAAGTGTTAAAAAGTTGATTCTATTAGCTCTGACAAACTTTCTACAGCCACGTCGATATCGGAATCATCAGTGTCAGCAGTTCATTAAAAAAAAACCTGGTCAATATTTCAGGCTGTATTTGATGATGAATTTATTTAACTTCAGTGGAGCAGAATGTTTAGGCGACGAAAATACCTGCATTTCTTTTAAGCTGCTGCATTTGTAACCCCTTGAAAATAAACAATATATTTGTCTCTACTGCCAATCTAAGTACATTTAGTCTGAATTTCTACATCTTATGAACATTTATGCATAGACAGGAGATGTGTGCATAAATAATACTGGATATCAGCATTAGCCCACAAAAGACTGCAAAACACACACCTGAGCTACATGACCAGTCAAAAGTTGACACCCACTAAAATTTTCTACATTTGCATGTTACTCAATATTTAACAAAAATATGCTCAATATCCCTTGCAAATACATTTACAGTATGTTCACCATTTGAGATACCTTATTAGCCAGAAAATGTCATATTTTATTAATCACTACTGACCTACAAAAAGCCCCCTAATATAATTATTATTATAATGTGGATCAACAGACAAGTGTTAGATAGTTAACGAGCTATTAAGCAATGAAACAGTGAATTAGTGCATTTAAAGTTAAAGGACAGTCTAGAATTTGACTCTGCATCACCACACAACCAGCTAACAGGACGTCAGACATGCACTGTTACAGATTCTTTCATCTTATGAAGGAAACTTGTTTGACATTTTCATTTACAGTCGTTCACTCAGCAACTTTCTAGTGTTTAATAAGAATAAAAATCTGCAGTTCATGAAACAATTGGATAAGCGGTAAAAACTTATGAGGTGCAAAAACTTCAGACTGGTAGTGTAGAAGCATTTGGATGTCTGGTTCAAGCAAACATTAATTTTCTGACACTGTACTAAAAAAAGTTACATCCTTAACAACTATAATAATAAACACTTTATTTACATCTTAAAAAGGAGTTCCTGAGTAAAACTAGCATTTAATGTTATTAGTGATTCTGTAGAGCAGCACTGCATCCCTCAGCCTCATCGGCTTCACAGAATTCACAACTTTATTGTCTTTGTGCTAAGAAATCCAATAAAAACAGATGAAATATTCCGATTTTCAGCTAAAACGTTAGTCATTCGGCTCCATTTCGCCCCTCCTCCCACCCAGAATCAACTCCAAAGCACTCAGAGCTCTACAAAAGTTCCTCACACCTTCAAAACGCATCATCAAAAGCGGGTTTTGGGCTTTAAACCGGTAAATCTTGCTCTATGTACCACTTCATCAAAGAGGCAGGCAAGTAGACCGACTTATAACAAATTTAAACCTTTTTTTTTTTTTTACATTTTAGGCTGGACTGTCCCTTTAAAGTTGGGCCACCAATACTGTAAAACATGAAAGGAGTCAATCAGCCTCCACAAATAACACAAGCTGTACAAACACACGTCTATAGGAGAATTTAGTCAATATCAAGGGCTGTTTACTGCTGTTTGAGGTGCTTCTGTTCTGCACCTGGTCCAACTCAGCCTCTAATTATCACAAGTCTAAACAGTAAACCTGCAGAATTGGGACGCAGACGCTAAGTAAACTCAAATATAAATTTCTGGGCAGGAAAAGAGGAGGTTAGTTTGCAGCTTTTGTGTAAATGGGTTGTGTTTTGGAAACACAGGGGGTTAGAGCGGCACAGTATATCACCTGTTAATCATTACTGCAATATTATGAGAAAAAAACCCCTAAAATGCCATACTTTTAGCACAGACAACGTTTAAAGTTTTATATTTCTGCCCAATATGTTTCATATAGCAAATAATGAGTAACTATGCATCGCAATATCGGTTCTCTCTATCATAAAAGGCTGCAATAGGAGCCTCTAACCAATCAGTGTTTCTGTCAGGGTGACCAATCGCAGCTCCAGGTGAGTAACTGGGTATTCTGATGAATCGAGGTCATCACGAAATTTAAAAGTCTCATTTTAACCGTTAAAGGTGTTGGTGAATCGGTGCGTGAGCTAAACTGCTGTAGCCAGGAGTTCAATGCTTTGGGTTTTGTGACATCACGAAAACTATGATTATAAAACTGGCCATTTTTGTATCTTATTTTTATATTTGGACTGCAAGGATGGGGGAGTAAGCGTACTATCTAAAACAATACTTACAACCTTTACAATTCCAGAAAAGTGATTTGGGCCCTTTAATATATTGAAATGCACTGCAGCCACAACATGTGGCAGTAAAAGTGCAATACTGATATTTTTGTCCATACTGTGCCCCTCTATCAGTTGGGGATTTTAAAAAAAGCAGGATTTCTCAGTTAACCAGATAACTTGAGCCTAAAGTTGAGGATTGTCCAAAAGGAATGTCTCTCAGCTCTTTTCCTAATGGACCTGGGCTGAAGTTATCAGGCTAAACTGAGAAATCCTTTGTGAAATACCAAACACCTCCCCACCCCCTACCAAGTCCCCCCCAGCTCTGGTTTTGGTGTTGGAGATAGATACACACACACACACACACACACCCCCCTGACTCCACTCTCCAAGGCCCTGATAAATAGCTGATGAGTGAATCAAGTGCATTAGAGCAAGGTAAACACTAAACAGGGCTTTTCCCCTCTAACATGCCTCATACAGAGGGCAAAGATTTTAATTTCTTTGTCCTCTGAGGCAGAAAAAATATTTTTAATGTTTATAAACGTGTGTCCCACCTGTCCTATTATAAACAGTGGGGCGAGTTTGTTGCCAAGTTGATCAAAACTCCCCCCCCCCGGTTGCAAATGCGAATTAGCAACAATCAAAAACTCCCACTGCTTGATTAAAGAGGGGGGTGGAAAAATGAGATAGTGCAAACATTAAGGTTCATGTACGAGAGCTTAAAAGATGCAATGCTGCCCCCCATTTCACCATTCCTCACACATAAACACACGACAGTGGAGAAAACGGCGTTTTGTAAGTGGAACCGAAATCCGCGTCCAAGAAAAACAAATCCGCATTAGCTTTAGCATTAGCTGGAGACGGAAATAAAAGCGAAGTGGAGCACCCCTGAAACATTTTAGCCTGCACTTCAACACGTTAGAGGTTATAAACAAATATTTTGAAGGCTTTGACCAAAACAATGGCACCTAACACGAAGAATGTGTGTCTGAAAATGACTCAAATGCAGCCCGTCGAGGCTCTGTGGAACCAAAGATGGAGGGGGGCTTTAGCATACATGCTATCGGGAGCGAAAAGAGGGGCTTTGGGGGGCTTCTACTCGGTCCGTGTTTGAAATAAAGGTGCAATAAAAATGTTCCTGAAATTTAAGCGCTTTTAACACAGACTATACGCGTTCTTCGGTGAGATAAAACGCGTTTTAGCGGGAGGGGGGGCGAGGAGAGCTGTGTGAGCTAACATGGCTGCCGGTGCCCCTTTAAATCAAATTGGCCAGATTTTTAACGCTTCCGAAATATGGCGATTAAAAACACCCCAAATAAACAGTTAATTTGTTTCCTGGGACCAAAAAAACACACACAGACGCATGCAGATTCGTTTAGAGCCCAGAAACGAAGCACTGAAACGACTGGGGGAAAATGGTTTTGAATAAAAAATCTCGGTACCTTCAGCGTGTTCCATCCTAAACAAATACGGCAAATAATGTGACTCCGGGTGCAGGGAACATAAATATGACTCTCTCCCTATGTATAAATTTATATTTATGTATACATATACATATATATATGTACAAACACAGACAAAGGGCTTGAATAAAGCAGCGTTTGGCTCCACGTTTCTATATTCCGCTGTGGGAGAACGGAGTTAGCTCAGTCCAGTCTCGAAGCCCATGCTGGAAAAAGAAAAAACCTCAGAATTGGTGTCTGTAAAATCGGGAGAGCTCCCCCGTTTCTCTGTGCTCTTTTCTCTTTTTCTTTCTTTCGTTTTGTTGCTGGATGTAGAACGCAGACCGGGGCAAATTTGTCTGCCATATATTTAATTCCAGCCTTTGCTGTGGGTCTGTACGGCTCCAACAAAAGCCCCCCCCCACCTCCTGCGCTCAGCGCCAAAACAAAAGCCGCCCTGATTGGCTGAGAGGGCGGGAGGAGAAGGGCATGCCGGGACTTGTAGTTTTTTTTTTCATTTTCACTCTTGATATTACACTTGCAGTTATTGAAAAACAATAACGTAAATTATTGTTAAATAAAATGCATAATATGATCTTAATAATAATGCAGATATGAATATTTAATGCAAAAGTATAGATAAACATGACATTACATAATGACAATAATTTGTTAAACAGTAAAGTTAAATTTAGTGCAATTAAGAAGTTACATTAAATGAAATAAAATGCATAATATGTTCTTAATAATAATGCAGATATGAATATTAAATGAAAAGGCATAGATATACATGACCTTACATAATGGCAATAATTTGTGAAACAATAAAGTTTAATTTAATTTAGTGTAATGTGACATTATTATTACTATTCTCATCATTATCATTGTCATCATTATTTTTGTGGTTGTTGCTTTGTTGTTGTTCTGTGATAAATAAATTATTACATATAGACAAACAGATAACTAGATATAGATAAATAGATAACTAGATATAGATAAATAGATAAATAGATTATTGCATATAGATATTAGTTATCTAGTTTATCTATTAGTTATCTAAACCACAGTATAATGTAAATAGTGCTAAAATTAATATACAGTATAAATGTATAGATAAATATGACATTGAATAATGGTAATAATAAGTATTTAATGTTACATGATTTTTATTATTATTATTGGTGTTCAATAATAGATGTATTATTATGTATTGATGTAACTTATATGTTTAATTTGAGAAACTATAAAGCATTTAATATTATTATAATGATTTTGTTTATTATTACATAATGATATATAGATAAATATATTGATATATAGATATATCCACATCTAAACATAAAACAATGATAAATATATTATATTTAGATGTGGAAATATTACATAATTTATAGTGCACATAAAAGCATGTACATCTGACTGACTAAACTTTTTTTTTATTTTGTTTAGAGATTTACTGGATGGGATTTTTTTGAGTAAAACCCCTTTGATACTGTAATAAAGGGGTTTTGTGACTTGATCAACAGTGCATAGATTTAATGTACATTTAATCTACATTTAGTGAGCTGATGAGTCTTGTTTTGTACTTTAATATCCTTTATCGTCCAACTTGCTGTGTTTATTTTGCATTTTCTCTCATTTCTTATTTCATTTGTTTACACAGAGCTACACTGAGTGATGTGTTGTGTGGCAATAAACTTTTCTGTGTTTCAACAGGACTGTGTAAAGGCCCAGTTTGGATCCCCCATAACTGAAAGTTATTCCATCAAATGGTTACGGTTGCGCTGCCTGATGCCTGAGACGTTGTTCTACCAGAGTTTAAAGAAGATTTTGGTCCTAAAACTAAACCCTTTAAATGGTGGAGGGATACATGCAGGGCGTCGTGAGGCAAAATAGTCCCCAAGGAAAAGTGATTTAGTTCAGATTCTCCACTATTTTACCGTCATCAACATCCACATAAACACTCAGAGACACGTGGAGCTTCACTGGGGGTCGATAGATAATAAAACAGCTGTATTTGTTTTGGAGACGTCTGGTTCCATTCACCTCCACTGTAAAGAAATCAGAGTCTCTACAATGAACCGTTTCACACCAAACACACTCTGAATGAGTCTGTTAACCACTGAATTATGGAGGAATTGTGGAAATTCAGTGGGGTTTCTCTTTCAGACTCAGATCTACAGGTGATTTTACTGTCCAGCTGTAAAAAAAAAAAAAGAAAAAAAAAAGAACCACCTGCATTTAGGCCTCAGTCTAAAATAGCAACTGTGGCACGTGGACTGAAGTGTAAGCTGTGTGTGTTACAGAAACCTCAGGGAGGTGTCATTAATATCCATCACCCCAGACTGGTCAGTCCTTCTCAGCAGCTTCCGGTCCTCCTTCAGATTTACGACACGTGACTGTTACTCATTTAATATCTACTAAAAATACACTCAGTATTCTTTGCAAGCAAATACATTTAAAAATGTCCTATTTTTATTCATCACTACTGACCTACAAAAAGCCACCGAAAATAATTATAATAATTATTATAATGTGGATCACCAGACAAGTGTTAGATATTTAACGAGCTATTAAGTGATGAAACAGTTAACGAGCGCATTTAAAGTTAAAGGACAGAATTTGACTCTGCATCACCACACGACCAGTTAACAGGATGTCAGACATGCACTGTTACAGATTCTTACATCTTATAAAGGAAACTTGTTTTATTTGAAATATTTTCCATTTATAGTCGTTTACTTAACAACTTTCCAGTGTTTAACAAGAATACAAATCTGCAGTTTAAGAAATGGATGAATGAGGGGTAAAAACCTGTGGTTTGCAAAAACTTTTGACAGGTAGTGTAAATGGTTAGCCTTTAGCTATTAAAGTGTATTAACTTATGATGGAACTGTTCTGCATAAAATGGCATTATTATTATTATTATTATTATTATTATTATTATTATTAAAATTTAATTGAGACTTCAGCCCAATCAGACTGAGACCTGGGGAATCTGGAGGCACCTTGAGCTCTTTGTGATGTTACTCAAACGGTTCCTGAACAGTGTTTGCAGTGTAGGGGTGGAAATCCTGCTGAAAGAGGAACTGCCATTAGGTAACAGCGTCTCCATGAGGGGTGAACTTGGTCTGCAGTGTTTAGGTGTCAAAGGAACATCCACATGAATGCAGGACCCAAGGTTCTCCAGCAGAACATCACCCAGAGCATCACACTGCCTCCACCGCCTCGCCTTCTTCACACAGAGCATCCTGGTCCATCTCTTCACACACACACACACACACACGGCTGTCCACATGATGTAGAAGTAAATGTGATCCATCAGACCATCCCACCTTCTTCCATCACTCCATGATCCAGTTCTCCATTGTAGGAGCTTTCGGTGGTGGACAGGGGTCGGCATGGGCCCTCTGACCGGTCTGCAGCTACACAGCCCCATACGCAGCAGGGGGCGCTGCACTGTGTGTTCTGACCCCTTTCACTCAGAGCAGTATGAACTTCTTCAGCAGTTTGTTCTACAGCAGATCTTCTGGGGGATCAGACCAGATGGTCTTCACTCCCCATAACCATCAGTGAACCTCAGCAATCCAGGACCCTGTCGCCAGTTCTCTGGTTCTCCTTCCTTAGAGCACCTTTGGTACTGCACATCTGGAACCCCTCACAAGACCTGCCGCGTTGAAGATGTTCTGGTTTTCTTGCTCTCTGTGCATTTTGTCACGTCTGCACTTATATGGTCTTGTGGTGTTTCTGTTTTTGTTCTTTGTGTTGCACCATGATCCTGGAGAACATTGTGGTCCTGGAGGAACATTGTGGTTGTGGAGGAATGCTGTGGTCCTGGAGGAACGTCGTGGTTGTGGAGGAACGCTGTGGTTCTGGAGGATCGTTGTGGTCCTGGAGCAATACTTTGGTCCTGGAGGAACATTGTGATCTTGGAAGTATGTTGTGGTCCCGGAGGAACGCTGTGGCCCTGGAGGAACATTGAGGTCCTGGAGCAACATTGTTTCGTTTCACCGTGTGTATATGGCTGAAATAACAATACACCTACCTGACTTGACTGACTTGACATATGCTATATATAATTATCAATATCTTATAACTTTATGTTGTGAGTTAAATTAAAAATAAAAATGAAAACCTTAAAAAATGAATGCAGGTTTCTTAATTACGTTGTGGTGCTCTATGACTATGCGTGCCTTTGTGTGATGTATAATTATTGCTAGACATTAAGCGTTCGGGATTTCTTGCTGCATCCTCAGAAAAACACGTGAGTGTGTGATGTATGCGCTGTTGCCATAGGCAACAAACAGTCTACGTAAACACTCGGCCATTTCGGGAACGAAATTTGACACTTAACAGCTAGAATCTGATCTCAGAACGGCTCTGGACCAACTTCCGCCCATAATCATTGTCAAACTTTTTCGCAAGAGCTGATCGCAGATCGGGCTCGGAGAGTCGAAAATCCCCCCTCACAGGGGTGCTTGCGTCATCGGAGGCGGGACAAAATCATCGCCTGTCCTGTTTCGCCACGCTGATTGGCCCAGAGCCTCTTCTGATCAGTCGTCTGATTGGCTGTCGTCACCCCGCTACGCCCGCCTCTCAGTGTCAAATTTCAGAGGGCTCATTGGTGAGTCACTAATCATGCACTTAAGCATGCAAAATGAGCTCGCACCAATTGGTCTCGTGGGTTGTCAATCACATCGCACCCACCAATCGGAACCTCGGAGGGGTGCTCCTTGAGCTTGACACGGGGAGTAGACGGGAGCAGCAACATTAGGTCACTTTAAGGGCTCTTAGCAGCAGTGATGTGTGAAATATAAGGTCTTATTTACAGGTTAAGGAGTACCTTGTTGTTGTGAATGGCTCAGTTCGTTTATAAAAAGGTCAGTTTTGCTCACCCGTCGTCTACAATCAGGATATTTGAGCCCCGGCTCAGGGAGGAGAGCAGCCCAGCCGAGTCGCCTCACCAGTCAGATGATTAACACTCCAATTTAACGGTCAAGACCTTCAAGGACACACAAATTTTCCTCAGGTAATTCACCTAAACATCATTTTTCAACATCTAGCCACCAAACCGCGGCCAAATATTGTGACAGTTCACTCTTTACGATTAGCCCTCGCTAGCATAGCTAGCTTCACATAAATAAAGTGTGTTGTGTCATTCTGGCCGTTCGCTTCGTCCAAATGTGGTGTTATTTTACTCATTTGAGACCACAAGTCATCACTTTTTTTGTCGTTAACCCTTTTACAGCTCTTTTTTCTGACGTTTTAGCCCAGCACGGCCTGCTCGCTCGTGTCATCCAGAATGATTCGTCTTACGGAGTCGATTCGCGTTGTGATTCGAATCTTTGACTAGCTGAATCGTTTCAATAACGTCCATTGCGAGTAGCTTTTCGTTAGATTGTCTGCTCCCCTTTTCTTCCCACTCTTTAATAGCCTGTTCTATGGCATAAACAGAAGTCTGTGACACACAGCCGTAACATCCATTCGTTTTTGTACTTTTATTTCGAAGCTTTCTGTCTTTTTCTGCTGTCGTTATGAGTCTATGTCTGTATTTCTGTGTAAACAAACGGTGATGTTGAATATTCTTGGCTGTAGCTGCCGGTGTTAAATGTATAACATGTTTGTGGTTCTGAACAGCTGTCAGACACGTGCGGTCGGGTGAGGGTGCAGTGCGCATGTGCGGCCACAGGTTGGCGCAGTTTTTCCTTCACTTCCATATTTTTCAGAGTAAACAAAGCAAGCAAATACTGTACACTATATGGACAAAAATATTGTGATGCCTGTCCATTACACCAACAGGGACTTGACATTGCATTCAGACGCATAGACTTTAATATGGAGTTGGTCCCCCCTTTGCAGTTATAACAGCTTCCACTCCTCTTGGAAGGCTTTCCACAAGATTTTGGAGTTTCTGTGGGAATTTGTGCCCATTCATTC
>JBBPCZ010000037.1:391696-405357 GCA_037974445.1 Brycinus macrolepidotus
GAGGGACACATCAAACTGAGTACACACTACACACAATCAATACACACACACAATACACACTCAATACACACTCTACACACATCCTGCTCACCCTAGAGGGACACATCAAACTGAGTACACACTACACACAATCAATACGCACTACACACACACAATACACACTCAATACACACTCTACACACATCCTGCTCACCCTGGAGGGACACATCAAACTGGGTACACACTACACACAATCAATACACACTACACACACACTCAGTACACACTGCACACCATCAATAAACACTCTACACACATCCTGCTCACCGTGGGGGGACACATCAAACTGGGTATACACAATACAAACTCAATACACACTACACACCATCAATACACACTCTACACACATCCTGCTTACCCTGGAGGGACACATTAAACTGGGTACACACACGCAATTCACACTCAGAATACACTACACAATACAATATACACTCAACACATGTGATACATACTCTTCACACATACACACACACATACACACACACAAACACACACACAATACACTCCAGAACTGAAGTGTTAAATGAATTCTCTCTCACTCTGTGTCTGTACTCCTCCAGCTGACTTTGGAGTTTCTGCAAAAAATGAAAACTCCCTGCAGAAACAAGCGACGTTTATCGGAACTCCATACTGGTGAGAGATTTCTGTCCCAGCTCAAAAATAATCTCACCCCACTTACACCACTGACTTCACCACTAAAGACGGAAAATGCTCCCTCGCTTAATTTATTTATACTGTTTCAGTTTTTTATCAACATTAGCTGATTTGAATTATTATTATTATTACAATAATAGTACTTATTTGAACATATTCATGTTTAATATAAAAGTATATTTATGTAATGTATCAGAACGTTTTCGTCTATTTTCATAACGTGAAAATACCAGCTGCTGTTTATATAATTACATGATGAATAGGCCAATAGAAATAGAAATAGAAAGAATTAAATCTTTTCTACATTAACATAGAAAGTTGTTTTTCCTTCTCCTGTACCTCCTTTTTTGGAGAAACAAGGTTTTGTGATTGTGACAAGTATATAACTATAATTAAAAGTGTTATGACTAACACTATTATTATTATTATTATTATTATTATTAATAATAATAATAATAATAATAATAATAATAAAATTATTATTATTATTATATTTATATCTTATATTAGAGCTAAATTATATTATCCTTCTGTATTTCTGTTCTGCTGTTAGAGTTAAATGTGTATTATATATTTAGTTCATTTCTTATTTGTGCCGATCAAAAACATATATAATTGTAATTATTAATATATTAATTATTTTGATATAATTAGGAATTTCCTATCTGAACAACACAAATAATAATTAGTTTACAAGGATGTAAACTAAATTAAATTCAAATTAAATTACACAAATACTGAAAAATAAAAAAGCTTGTTACTCATAATTATGCTTCTCATAAACACGATTGTAGAGTTAAGGGTGGTAATAAAGTGGTTTGTCTGTGTGCAGGATGGCTCCGGAGGTGATCATGTGCGAGACGTCGAAGGATAATCCGTACAGCTGTAAGGCTGATATCTGGTCTCTGGGCATCACTCTGATCGAAGCTGCTGAGATGGAGCCTCCTCACCACTCGCTCAACCCCATGAGGGTCCTGCTGAAGATCACCAAATCTCCTCCGCCCACACTGTCCAACCCCCGCCGCTGGTCAGACACACCTCCTTCACTTCCTCTGTCTTACACTCAGCTCACAGAACCACATTACACTCCTGCGGCCACCTTATTGGAAATCCCTCCCCTGTAGTTCCTCTTTGCTGGTGTACAGTGTGTGTGACCTTCACCAGGGGTTAGTTTATGAGCTCTTGGCTGAATATATTGGCCTGACACTCTCCAGCGCCACACTAACCACCATTTCAATGTTACAGATGTGTTGAGAACTGTCCACCCCCCAATAATATCTGGTCACCAGCGTCCTGTGGCGAGAAACTGACCACTTCTTCTGCCTCTTGTTCTCAGGTCGTCCCATTTCCAGGATTTCCTGCGGAGGGCACTACAGAAGAACCCAGAGTCTCGCTGGGGAGCCCAGCAGCTACTGACCCACCCGTTCGCCTACGCAGGCCGGGACGGCCGAGCCCTCAAGGAGCTCATCGCTGAAGCAAAAGCGGAGGTCACGGAGGTCATAGAGGCAGAGGTAAAAAAAAAAAAAAAAAAAAAAAAAGAAGAAGCTCCAAAAACCTCACTTTTTTCTTACAAGGTTCAACTAAACCTAAACTGAAACAAAAAAGCTCAAGTTGATCAGCCGAGGCATGTTCAGTGTCTGCACGGCCGTAATTATAATATATAATATTCAGATATACTCACAATGTCCCCTCCCCAATATCTACCAGTATAAAAGTATATATTTTTTAAATAAATAAAAAAGAAACATGCTGTTACAACAGGCAACCATGCATTGCTGTCAGAAACAGTAATTAATAAAAGTAATCATAATCATAATCATAATCACAACTAAACTCAGCAGACAAGAGAACAACACACAACCAAGAAAAACACACTCGCTGGTAGACGCTCTAAAACAAATCTTTACATTTTACACAACTATTGAGCCACCTGACAGCAGTAACACCAGCAAACGACCCTGCAGAGGAGTTGTTTTGGTTCCACGCCTTTGTAAACCATCTTTATCTTCTCCCTTATTCACTCATCATTACTATGGCACTGTAACCATAGCAACCACAACTCATACTGTTGTACAGTAAACCTGATCATTTTGTTGAATGAGTCACGAGTCAAAGTCAAACGAGTCGCACCAGCATCGAGGTGAACATCGTCTCACTGACAAGGATAGGTTTAGCTGCTCTGCAGTCAGGTGGTGCAACCAGAGCGAATACAAAAACCATTCACAACACAAATTTTAGCGTGGAACGAACAAAAAAACATGCAGCTATGGGTAGAACTGCTAAAAAACGGACAGGTCCATGTGCGTCAGTCCACGTTTATAGATAACAGTGAGCTGTACAATGTCAGAAACCGCATAAGTGAGTCTATTAGAGATGGCCTGAGGGGTGCAGTTAGGACCATGCTATTTAACCAGTACTTCAGAAACCGAGCATGTTTTTTTTCCCCTCTCCATCAGTCGCTGTCGGACTTGCGGCCTTCTGCAGACGAGACAACGGCAACAGATGCAGAAACTCCAGGACAGCCGGATTCAGGAACAGATTCAGGAACAGAGCCCAAAACTCCTGCCACAGCTCCAGCCGAAGTGCCTACAGCATCTCTGGCCAACCCCGAGGGCACTAAAGAGGTTAAAGTGAAGCGTCGAGCGTCCAGCGCTCCAGACAGGGCTCAGAAAATTGCGAGGCGTCTGTCCATGCCTGGAAACCTGCTGTCCTTCCTGACCGGAGGCTCTCGGAGGAAGTCTGGATTTTGGGGTGAGGCGATGAAAACCGAGGGCAACCAAGAGCAGAAGGACCAGGACAGAGGTGGGCACTGCAAATAAAGCTGATCTAAAAAGCATTAGAAATCTCCCGTTTACCACCTTTCACTGTCAGTCATCAAGCCTAGGCATCAGGGTACAGCCTGTCTGAATAAACTGGGCGTGGAGGTGGTTATGGACACAACCACTCAAATAACTGGGTTTTTTTAAGAGCTTACAAACTCTAGAAGGTGTGATTAATTTGCATCTATTTTGTTATCAAAAATTAAAGTTTGACCTCCAGTCTGAAAGTATGTGTACTGTCACTCCCCTGAGAGGAACTGAAGTTCTTTGAAGCTTTTGGTGTAAAATAAAGACACTGAAGCTCCACAGTAAGAGGTTAGGAAAGAAGATATGGTGTCTCTGGTGGGTGCTACAGTGCTGCTAACCGGTTGCCATTGTATCCCATACGGTTGCTAGGGTGTTGCTATTATGGTTGCTGTGGTATCCCAGGTGATTTCTTGGGTGTTGGTAACCTTTCACTATAGTATCCCAGGTGGTTCCTAGGATGTTCCCCCATGTGGTTGCTGATGTGTTGCTACGATGGTTGCTTAGGTGTTACTAACCAGTAGATATGGTAGTCATAAGCAATTCCCATGTGGTAAGATGTTGCCAGACAATTACTATAGGTGTTGCTAGGTAGCTGCTATGGAGTCTCCTGTGGCTGTTAGTAGTATCCCAGGTGGTTGCTAGAGTGTTGCTAACCTTTTGCTGTGGTATCCCTGGTGGTTCCTGGGTTGTCCATAGGTGACTGCGATGGTTGTTCCAGTTAGTTAAAGGGGTGTTGCTAAATTGCTATGGCATATCTTGTGGATGCTAAGGTGTTGCTAAGATGCTAAGCAATTGTTATGGTATTTCAGGTGATTGTTAAAGTGGCTGCAGTGGTATCCCGGGTGGTTGCTATGTTATTCTTTGTATATAATGGTTAGATTTTTTTTATTGTATATGATGGTTTGTATATGATAACTGCGACATTATTTGAGTTTATGACGATAAACACATGATTACCCTCTTAATATCCACTGAACACTGATGTTGCAGCAGGGCAGTGTGAGGGAGAAGCAGACTCTCGTCCAAAAGAGCCAGATGTTTCACAGGACACTGAGGAGAGCAGCACTAAAGAGAAGGAGGAGAAACCCGAGGATCTATCAGCACCATCCCATGAGGCCAAAGACGCTACTGACAGCAGAGACGAGGTGGAAACTGACGGCCAGTGCGGGACCACTGAAGATGATGCAAACTGTCCTAAAGCTGAAGAAGCTCAACAGCAGGATGCTTTATCAGGAATGGAAACACTAGATTTAACAAAAGAGGAAACTGAACATGAGGATAAAGAAGAACCCGTTCAAAAAAGTAACGTATTTCACACCCACTAGTGTTAAAAAGCTTGTTTTAATTATTAAAACCCCAGTCTGTTTGTAGATAAACATAGAACATTGTTCTTGTCTGCTCAACTTCACTGCTTTAAGGTAATTAGGGCTTTAGGAAGCTACAAAAACAAGACTCACACTACATTGTATGTTTATTAAACTATCAATTCTAAAACATCACAAAACATTTCAAACGTTTTTTTCAGCACCAAAACATCATTAACTCTCCCCGAAATGAGAACATACACACTCTGGACCATAAAACACCTTAATATGATTGAAGCGTCTATAAATAACAAGTAGGCCAAATGATATTATAATATTCTACCATTATATTTCAAAAGTGGTGATCAAACATCCAAGTAGATAATGTCAAAACATGACACCAAAAAGAATGTAAACAGAATATTGTAATTTTTATTCACTTCAAGTCCACATGTGCAAAAGTTTGCGCATCATTGGTCACATTATGTCTGTTTTTCTGCCAATTTAAAGGTACAGTTACTATTTATTTGCTGATTTTAACCCATAGTGGAAATAACATGAACAAAATTTGGCCTGTGCAAAATTTGTTAAAAATAGATAGAAATCAGTTAGGTCCCTACAGAGTGTCATTTAACCAGCGGTGCTCAAACTTTTGCATATGACCATTATTATTAAAACATTGAATAAAAAAAGATTGGAGATTTTTTTAATAATATTAAAATCCACATCATATAAGTTATTCCTGCACGTTAAGTAACAAAAATACGTTTTTGTGATTCCAGACTTGTGGATGGTGGTGAATATTACAATATTGGATTATTATGTTGTAATTTATAATGATAAAGAAATGATAAATAACAGTTGATTTCATTTTTAAAGGTGAATGCTGTGTAGAGACGGATGGTTTGGTTCAGGATGGTTCAGATGTTACACAGTCTGCTGAAGAGCCAGTGTTTTGGAGATGCCTCCAACCACCAGACACAAGATCCAGTGAAGAAAAGCAAGATCTCCAGAGCGTCCTGGCTGAGGCTTTGTGTTTGGAGAGGCTGCTAAGAAGGAAAGGAGATGAAGCAGAAGAGAAACGTTCACACGATTACCTGGATTTAGCCAGAGCTGATCTCCATCCCCGAGCAGAGCTCAGTAGAAGCTCAGAGGTGGAGAAGCGGCATCCAAAGACGGATGAGGAACACGAGGAACCAACAGGGAGCAAATGTGATGCTTCTGAGATCAGAGAGGAGACCGCTGCCTCAGAGAGTGGAGAAGTGGATGGAGAGATGAAAGATGAAGACGATAAAGCTAACCCAGAGGTCCCGGCTGAAGAACCGGACAGTTTGGTGGAGCAAAACCAACCAGAAGAGATAAAACAACCTCCAGAGGAGCAGAAAGTTCTCCTGAATGATTCCGACCAGGTGTCCCTCAAAGCAGAGACACCAAATGAGGAGATACAGACGGAAGGAGAACGTGAGGCCAGGAAGGAGAAGGCAGAGAGTGAGGAAAGTACAGTGACTGATCAATCAGAGGAGCGAGGAACCAGAGGAACCGAGGAGGAGGCAGCTGAAGAAACGAACCAGGTAGAACATCAGAGTGAGAAAGAGGGAAAAGGTCCAGGAGAGATGGTAACCAAAATCAGCAAGCAGGTAACCTTTGCTGGTCCTGAGGTGGAGAATAGCAGGTCAGAGTGTGTAAACGGGGGAACCGCGGGGAATAAATCGGAACCAGATCACACGGAGACGAATGGGACGCTCCACCAGAACACCAACACACACTCAGCCCTGCCCACTTCTACTGAGACTGATAGCCAGTGTCCCCCACCCCCGCTGTCTCCCACCGCTGAGGGGGTGAGTCCATCATCATCAATACACTACACTTCAAACTAAAGTTTAACCCTTAGAACTCAGAGTGTTTCAGTAAAATCTGATTTCAACAAATAAAAATGGTGTAATCAGTCTAAAACCGGTGTTTGCTCTCCTACACACTCGCTGTTTGCTGCTCTTTCGCTTGGCGCACCGCCGCTCGGCTGCTCTCCGGACCCCCTCCCTCTGCAGGTTGTCCCACCCACTTGTGGGCGGAAACTATCCTGAAAGTTCTCCCAGGGTCAAAGATCTTGTGTTTTTTCTGTTTGTTTCTAAAACCTAAAATAAAAGAAATTTGTTCATTTTTGTTCTTTATGGCCGTTTGAGAGTAACACTGTTTTTAAAACCACAGGAGTGGTTTTTATTATGACATGTTTTTTAAATTACAATAAAACAGGAACATAGGAACACCAAACAAAGCTCAGCATGACGTCTGACACCTCGAGCATCAACACAAACCAGGGGAACTTCCATAGAAGGAGTTGTTTTGCCGTATTATGACAATTTACCATTTGTTGTGCTTCTGGCACGGATCCATAGTGCTAACGTTCTAAGGGTTAACCCTTAAAGGGCCCATTTCACTGAAAACTGAATCTTTTTCCATTTTTGTGATGTCACAAAAACCAATGTATTTACATACATCTGTAGCAGTTTAGCCCCGCCCATTCAGGCTTAAAGCCACATTTACAGAATGATGAGGGATGAAGAGGATGGAAAATGGACGTGTAGAAATGAATTAGATTGTCTCCAACACAAATCCAGCCGTTTTATTCACTATCAACCCCCAGTGAAGCTGAAACACCCAGAGTGTTTAAATGGATGTTGATGATGGTAAAATAGTGAAGAATCTGAACTAAATCACTTTTCTTTGGGGACTATTTTGCCTCACAATGCCCTGTATCCCTCCACCATGAATGAGTTTTAGGACCAAAAGCTTCTCAAAACTTTGGTAGAACAACATCTCAGGCGTCAGAACCATTTGATGGAACAACTTTCTGTGAGGAGATTTTAGAGGCAGACGTCTGGTTCCATTCACCTCCACTGTGAACAATTCTGACTGTTCTGAGTCCACTCTGAACCTCCTATGTTCACACTTTAAACACTGAATTATGGAGGTATTTTTCAAATATTGTTGGAGTTGTCCTTGAAATTCTTCAAATGTGACAGTAATTACTTGTGGATGAATTTCCAAAAGAAATATTTCAAATCCAAAAAATGTTTTATTGAAATGCAAGTGCTGCGTTGGGCTGGTGCCCCTCGCACCTGTAGACCCCGGGATAGGCTCCAGGTACCCACGACCCTAGTAAGGATTAAGCGGTTTCAGAAATGAATCAATGCATGAATGAATGAAATGCAAGTAGTGTGTATAAGTCAGTGTGGTGTAATCATGTGTGTGTTTTTCAGACCTGATGAAAAAGCATCTCAGGTGGCTTTTCATGAAGCTGCTTGAGAGAATGAGTGTGTAAAACTGTATTAAGTGTAGGGCGTTCCTGAAGGACCCAAGGCAGAATGCCATATGTGTCTCATAGTTTTGGTGACACTTTTATTCAAAAAATATGAGCAGGTGCTGATCTTCACACTTTCCCTCCTGCGTGGATCTGCAGGTTCTGTCCACCAATCGCAGGACGGTGAAGAAGACGCGGCGGTTCATGGTGGACGGGAGGGAGGTCAGCGTCACAACCTCAAAGGTCATCAGTGAGAGAGACATTAAAGAGGAGCAGATGCGCTCAGTCAGGTACAGCAGGGGGGTCAGATCTTTTTCACAAGGGCCAATGTGGCTGTAGGTTTTCATTCCAGACAAACAGGAGCTCACCTGTTTGAGACCAAGTGGGATAAGGAGGGCTCCTGATTGGCTGGAATGAAAACCTGCAACCACTTGAACTGGACCAAACAGAAGATAACAGGACATTAAATATAAAGCATTTTAAAGTGTATGTGTATATAAGTTTGTGTGTGTGTGTGTGTGTGTGTGTGTAGGCGTCAGGAGCTCCACGCGCTGAAGCTCCTTCAGCGTGAGGAGCAGAGGGAGTTCAGTCAGTTGGAGCAGAAGCTGCAGCAGCAGAGGGAGCAGATGTTCCGCCACATCGAACAGGAAATGACCGTCAGTGTGACCATTACTAACCTTACACACACACACACACACACACAAATACACACCTGTTCACACTATAACAAACACATCAAACCACGGCTAAACACAGCAAAACACACATAAAAACACAACTAAACACACAAAAACACGGCTAAACACACAAAAACACGGCTAAACACACAAAACCACACATCAAAACAAAGCTAAACACACCTAAACACAGCAAAACATAGTTAAACACAGCTACGCACACTAAAACAGAACTAAATGGTCACAGGGTGATGGTCTAATGGATGTTAGAGTTAGCAACTAGCGCCACGGGAGAGGACTGAAGTACAGGACTGGGAAAACTGGCACAGTCCAACTCAGACTGACTGCGGAGACCAGGCTGTGACCTGGTGACCTTGGGGTTGAGTCACTGCTCAGCCCAGTAAGTTATGGGGGCTGAAAACCAGTCAGGCTTCGCAAGCGCTTTTTTGTTTTTTGACCTAGTGGTCCCGAAAAGCCTGGACAGATTTGTCTTAGGAGAATGTGCTGCTTTCATAAGTGCTGGGAGAAGGCGGTTTGTGTGCATTTTTTTTTCTGTTATATTTATGCTGTATGAACAGATACCAAAGCCACAAAAACCCTAAACCACAGAACAACCGAGCTTGGGTAACTCAAGATACTGTTTACTGGCTTTGTCAAACAACTCAACAAGGAAGACCAGTTCACTCACCTTAAGTAGAGGAACACAGGTGTTACAGGTTTACACCTGATTGCTACAACCTGACTCTCCACCTCCCTCTGCTGGTCAGAAAGAGTGTAGCAGCTTGGGTTGGACCAGGCTGTCTGCCTCTTTTGCACAAACACCAAAAACACACCTAAACATGCCACAAACACAGCTACAACAAAAACACAGCTAAACACACCAAACAGGGTTTAGCAGGGTTGACAGGGTTTGTTAAGGTGTGCAACTTAGCAAGCAGTAACTTGGTTAAAAGCAGATGTTGATTTAAGTATAGCTTTACAGGTGTGAAGAACAGATGTGGATTACTAAAGCACTGATGTACGTCGCTCTGGATAAGAGCGTCTGCTAAATGCCGTAAACGTAAATGCAAACACACAGCCAAGCACACCACAAACACAGCTAAAAAACAGGTAAACACAACAAAAACACAGCTAAACATACTGAAAACACAGATAAACTTGCCAAAACACAGATAAACACTCCAAAACATGGCAAAACCCAGACCAACACAAAACATACCTAACACAGCAAAACTTGGCTAAACACAGCCAAACATACCTAAACACACAAAACACAACAAAAACCAGCTAAACTCAACAAAACACAGCTAAACCCAACAGCTAAATACAGCTAAACACAACAAAACACAGCTAAATACAGCTAAACACAACAAAACACAGCTAAATACAACTAAGCCCGGCTAAATACAACAAAAACACAGCAAAACACAGCTGAACACAACAAATACCCAGCTAAACACAACAAAATAAAGCTAAACACACTGGATTAATCCAGACGAACACAGCGAAACACAGTTAAACACAGAAAATGCCAGACTATTTCATTAATTTTTAAGCTCCATGTAGAAGAATGGGCTGTAATCAGAAATGCACTGAGACTAAAGTGTGTGGCGCCCCCTGCAGAGTAAGAAGCAGTATTACGATGGAGAGCTGGAGCGGCTGGAGAGGCAGTTTGAGCAGCAGAGTGTGAGGATGGAGGCCGAGCACACGCAGCGGCTGCAGGAGGAGGCCCGCCGCCTCAAAGCCCAGCAGGAGAAAGAGTTCAGCCGCAAGAGCAGCACCTTCAAATCTGACCCTAAAGAGGTACTGACTACTGACCTCAGAAAAGCCCCACTGACCTCAAAACAGCTTTCCTAACCCTAAATAGGTACTGAACACTGACCTCAGAACAGCCCCACTGTGCTTAAAACAGCTTTACTGACCCTAAGTAGGTACTGAACACTGACCTTAGAACAGCCCCACTGACCTCAGAACAATTTTACTGACCCTAAAGAGGTACTGACTACTGACCTCACAACAGCTTTACTGACCTCAGAACATCTTTACTGACCCCAAAGAGGTACTGACCACTGGACTGACCTCAGAACAGCCTCACAGATTTGTGGAAAGCTCTTTTGGGTCAATGTCTGTTGGTGCTGGTGAAGCCGGACTGAGCTAATCTCTCATGGTGTTGCAGGAGCAGCGGTTCGTGCAGAAGCAGCAGCAGGAGCTGAACGAGGCTCTTCAGAAAGCTGTGCAGGAACACAAGAGGAAGGTGGCCTCCATGGAGTGGGAGATCACAGTCAAATCCCAGCAGCTCAAGAGAGGTACAGAGTTACATGAAAGCAATTAAAATTGACATATTTTAGTGAACTGCAGTTTAGTCTGGCTTACAGTGAACAGCTCAGTTTCTACTGTTAACTGTAGGGAGTGGGGATGCACAATTTATGGTCGATTAGTCGTCATGGCGATATCAGTTTCTGCAGTACTGATACTACAGAAGGCTGTAATATGCAAATGAGCCTCTAACCAATCACAGTGTTTCTGACAGGCAGACCGAGGTCTTCTGATGAATCGAGGTCTTCATGTAATCCAACAAAAGTCTAATTATTTTAATCTTTAACTGTTAAACATCCTGATTGGCTGAGGTGTTTTTAAAGGGCCCGCGTTCAACGTTTTGGGTCTGTTTCATTTTTGTGCGGTCAAAAATATAATTCCCAATTCATCATAATTAATTCTTATTATTAATTAAAATGATTCCATTTTCCAACCTCTGTTTATCCTTCAGAATTAAACAGACTTTTATGATTGGCTGCCCTGTATATATGACATCACAAAAACCATGGCAGGCTGTTTTTGTAGCTGAATGGATTGGGGGGGGGGGGCGTGAATCTGCAATAGTTACAGACTTTAAGCCATTTTTAATTTTTTATTTAACTCTATTTATTACTTTTAAATGTATTATTAAATTATAAAAGCCTGGTATCAGTCAGGTCTATCAGGTGCTTTGACGTGAACACTCGAACTTGTAAACACTCGAACAGACGAAGCTCATATGTCCCTGCAGCGCGTGAGTCTGTGATCTGGGAGCTGGAGCAGCGCCATGTACAGGAGAAGTACCACCTGTTTAAGCAGCAGGTGAAGGAGCAGTACTCCCTGCAGAGACAGCAGCTCAGCAAGAGGCACAGTAAGGTAAAGCGGGCGGGGCTTTGTGGGGGGAGGAGCTTCAAACTCCACTGACCTATCAGGGAGTGATGTCAGGATGGAGAGGGAGGGCTGGGAGAGATGGGACAGTGAACAGCAACAAAGTGAAACACCTGAACAGGAGGCAGAATAGTATAGAGGTCATAAGGCTATACGACGCCTTCATAAGTCTTATATGGCAGTTGATATTGTTATATTAATGTTAATAAAGGTTTATTCTGACAAACGCTATAAGGACTTTCAGCAGTTTCTGCCCAGGAAGTGACGACCTGTCAGAAAAACCTTTATTAATATCTATGTAGATTCATGTCAGTTGTCATAAAAGACATATGAAGATGTAGCTTTAGGAATTCTACCCCAGCATTAAGTGTTACCAGAGATATTATTAATAAGAATAAATTAACTATAGAATTATATATATATTTATATAGAATTATATATTTGTATTATTATTGTTGTTATTTTTGTTGTTGTTTGTAATATTGCTACTACTACTACTAATGTTCTTATTCTTATTATATTAATTGAATTGTTGTTGCTTAGCAACCAATGTTCCATGGAATAATACAGGCATAGTGAAAACAAACAGGATGAGTAAAACAGATGGCATAGTCAAAACTTGAGTTTGGTATTATTATTATTGTTGTTGTTGTTGTTGTTATATTTTTTACTGTTGTTTCAGGATATGGAGCGTGCATCCCGGTTCCAGCAGTCTCTGTTGGAGGAGCAGAAGTCCATTCAGGCTCAGGAGAGAGCGCGGCTCCTCAAAGCCCAGCGAGCCGAGGGCAAGGCCCGACTGAACCAGTACCGACAGGAGCTGAGGAGGCAGGGCCTGACTGGACCCGAGCAGAGGCAGAGAATCACACTGGTACACAGAAAATTATTAGAACTCATCTCCTAATACACCCTGTGGCTTCTTTAGCTTAAGTGCTGTAGCTGATGTGGCTAAAAAGTAATTGAGGATGATGTACACTGGTTAGCATGGTGCTAACTGCACCATGTAGACTTGGTGAGTGTTTCCCCCACCATTAAACAGGCCCAGAATGTACATAAACACGCTGGAGGAAATGATGAACACTTTTGTAGCGATGATAGCTGTTATAACACGCTCTTTATGTGGTGTCCGGGTCAGTTCCTGTCTGAGGAGGAGTCCAGGCAGAAGCAGGAGCGCAGCAGACTGCAGGAGAGCCAGGAGAGCCAGCTGAAAGAGGTGGAGGAGCAGTGTGACACCACCATCGCTGAGCTCCAGCAGCTGCAGGTAAACAATTCAGCTCCATCTGAATCTACAACAGCAAGCTAAATACTAAAGCACTGTCAGGAGATCAGGGTAACCTCACTGTGGTGTTACCTTCTTGTGCATGGATCATAATAACAGAGAAAAATCCACTGGGCCCAGATGTGCAGTACTGTGCAACAGTCTTGAGTCTTGAAAAATTCTTTCTATTTTGCTCTGAATCACCTTGTTGGTACAAAAATACTATTTTCTGGCTGTCCAACTGTCTTATCTTTGGTATATTGAGTAAATTAAATGAAAGAAACAGGAACAAATGTTTTACTGTGATAGGCTGCAAAGTGCCTAAAGTCACAAGGAGCCTAGATAAAGGAGTTCCAACCACTCAGCATTCAGCACCACCAGTATACTGATCACCGCCTGATCATC
>JBBPCZ010000037.1:405457-415557 GCA_037974445.1 Brycinus macrolepidotus
AGAGAGAGAGAGAGATAGATAGATAGATTTAGATATATATGTATGCACCTTTCCTTTCACCTCCTCTCAACTGCATTCTTTACACCTTTTCTGTTTAAATTAGGGTTAAAAATTCACCAGTGATGGTCAGTGGAAGTTAAAGCAGGCAGCAGGTAAAGGCTCACCCATAGTCCGACGGCCAGGACCACCACAAAATAAATGACGATGACAGAGATGTCCGCTGCGTTGTTGATGGCGAAGACCTTGTCCGTCTCGTTCGCAGCATTCCGAACCGAAGAGAAGCCGAAGTATTCCCAGGTCATTTTGGCACAGGAGGTCCAGCAGAGCCTCAGGTGAAGTCTACTCTACTCTAACAGTGCTCAAACTGACCACACATGCTCCTGCAGCAAAGCTCAAATACTGCTGGACCGCGCGGGGGACTCACCTGAGAGTGAGCGCATGCGTACACCCCTCACCTGTGAGCTTTCTCTGCACACCTGGTAGTTTACGCAAGTGTGTGTGTGTGTTGCTTTTGATTTGCTTTTCGGGCAAGAAAGTGTAGCTGTTCTTTACATTTTATATAAATGGGGCATATTGCAGACACACACACACACTCACACACATATATACTTGTATATAAACACTCTTGTATACAAATATGTGTGTAATGTGTGTGAATATTTAAAAATTGTTTAGATAAGCAGTGTGTTTTTTCACATTAATGTCACTAAATATACTAAATACAACTAAAAAGAATAAATGCAAACAACATTATACAATAAATAGTGATGTTATGTTCAGTATATCAGTGTGTTCCTTGTGGAAGTTTAGTATTACTTGTAGTTTCCATCAGAAACCTGGTTTGACTCAATCAGTCCTTCATTAAATTCAATCAGGAGCTGCTGATGGAGTTTCACAAATCCAAACAACGGCTGGAGGAACCGAGGAGGAATCTGGAACCGAACCTGTGTTCACACAATATCAACTACTTTTTTACAAAAAAAGTATTTTACAAACAAAACAAATCTGGATACTTTTTACTGCTTTCTTGTTTGCATTTATTCTAATGTCAACTTTGCATAGCAGAAAGATACACAGTTTTTTTGCATAGGCGCCCAAGACTTTTGCACATTATGTATGTATGTATGTATATATATATATATATATGTAATATGTATATGAGATGCAACACCAGTCTGTGTGTGTGTGTGTGTGTGTGTGTGTGTGTGGTGTGTGTGAGAGAGAGAGAGAGCGAAAGAAAGAGAGAGAGAGAGAGGATTCGGGGGCGTTTCCCTCTCAGGGTTAATTATAAAGGACAATACGTTCCTCAGAGCTGTCAGAAATCATTGCTTTTGGACTGAGAGTCATTAATGATCAACTTAGCAGGAAGAAAAAAATTCCAGTAAATGAGATCAAACACTGATTCCACTCAGATCCTGCAGAAGGTCCTCATTGTCTCGCAAATGTGTGTATCAGTCCTCACTCTCCTGACACCCTGAGCCCCTTCAGAATGGGGTCTGCAAGTGACCAGCCAGAAACTGGACCACCTTAAAGTCTGACTCTCTTGCTGAGATCCAGGAAAAATCCACGATAACAGGAGTCAAAGGTCACTGATTACTTGTGGTCGAGTTATTGCACTACTTACTACTGCACTTTACTTTAAACCCTGAAAGAGCAGATCTGTTCCCCAGTTAGCAGCACCTATAGTACTGTAAATACTACTAAACCACACCCCCTGGCCACTTTATCAGAAACCCCTTTTTTATAAAATGGCCATGAGTTTAGGCACAAGGTGTTTCTGATAAAGTGGCCAGTGAGTCTAAGCACAAGGTGGTGTTTCTAATAAAGTGGCCAGTTTCTGGAAGCACAAGGTGGTGTTTCCGATAAAGTGGCCAATGAGTGGAAGCACATGGTGTCTCTAATAAAGTGGCCAGGGAGTGGAAGCACCAGGTGAGTGTTTCTAATAAAGTGGCCAGTGAGAGAGCTGTATATCTTCTGTAGCTGTAAGGTTGATTGTGGACCCACATACAGCCCTGAAGGTCTGTGACCCCTTAAAGTGTTAAGAATAATGTTCTGCACCTTTTTCACCATATTTCTCATTTCTTTTTCCATGATTTCATGTCTGATTGCAGTTCTCCTGAATTCTGGTCCTGTGTGTTTCTCCAGGTTGGTAGGTAAGGAAAGTAATGAGCTCCACTCCCCTGTCTGACCTATAAAATACAACACGAATAACACAAAAGGATTAAAAATGCTGCACTTTAATATTAACTGGCTGTTTAACTCCAGAGTTCCGCGTGTGAGTCGGCTTTGTGGTCTGCAGGGCTGTTTTGTGGGACTCTTTTGGTGAATGGCTCTTTATAAGCATTCGGTCAATATTTGAGCTTATCAGAAATAAAAGCACCCAGACTTAGAGCCACTTCCTCCAACGGGACACTTCATGAGAGAAGAATTTCTCAGCAGAGCACTACACTCTGTATACTATCAAAATGAACATAATAATAATAATAATAATAATAATAGTAGTGGTAGTAGTAGTAATAGACTTAATAATAATAATAATAATAATAATAATAAAAATAATAATAATAATTATTATTATTATAGTACTACTACTACTAATAATAATAATAACAATAACAATAATAATAATTATTATTTTTAGTAGTAGTAGTAGTGGTAGTAGTAGCAGTGATAATACTACTAAATTAGTAATAATACTAAATTAGTAATAATACTACTAAATCATAATACTAGTAATTATAATACGAGTAATAATACTGATAGTAGCAAATCTTAATAATAGTAATAGTTATAGTAGTAATAATATTAATTATGAAAATAATTATAATAACAGCGGAAATAGTAATAAATAATAGTAGTTATATCATTATGATTATTATTAATATTACTACTGCAACTACTACTATTACTACTACTACTACTACTAATAATAATGATAATAATAATAAAATAAAAATAATGCTAGGATCATTAAAGGAATCATTTTCCGAACTGTAAAGGATGATTTGTAGTTTTGGAATTACTTGTAAACATCCCTGTTGCTTTAGGTAGCTTAACTCTGAAAGGTAATTTAAGGTTGTATCAGTTTAAAGCAGTTAAAGATTAAAATGTGTTTTTGTTTTGGACGGGTGGGTTCTGGGAAGAGGACGGAGATCTCTGGATCGTTTCCTTCCTTCACTCAGGAGGAAGTGAAGAGTTGGTTGACTTCTCTTACCAAACCCTCAAGCTGGTCTGTGGAGACTGACCTGTGTTCTTCAATCTAATGGTTTAGTCTCAGAGTTCAGCCGGAGACTCGTCCGTCAGCCGCGTGTTACCCAACACTCCGCACACGACCCTGAACTGACCCCATAATCACACCACGACCCTGAACTTTACCTCAGCCACTCAACAATTCAGGCCTATAAAAACCCAACCCTCGGCTGAAGCTCTGCCGCAGAACAGGCCGATCAAAGACCAAACCTACATCAGCTCACTCCAGCCATCTGGAATCAATAACACATTAATATTCGTTATCATCAGTCATTCATTATTAGTAGGCCTTCATATTAAACTGCAGGTTTAAATATGATAAACATCTGTTTATGTTTATTAAAACATAGGAATAGGTTTTAATGATGCTCTGAACGGTCGCTGGACTTTATAATGTTTTTATCAAAGAAGGCAAAGATCAGAGCATTGGCTTAGCATTATTTTAAATATGCCTAAGAATGATCCTTTTTTGTTATTATTAATTTTAATATCTTGAATTTACAGTAGGTAAAGGTCAGCTAGAAGCTAGAGTGTGCATGTTTGTGTGTGTGTGTGGTGACAAAAAAAGCATTTGTGTGAGAGAGAAAGAAAGAAAGAAAAAAAGGGGTGAAGACGTGAGGCAGAGATAAAGTTCAAGAAAAGAGAAAGAAAGAGGAGAGAAAGAAAAAATAGAGAAAAGGTGAAGTACAAAGTTAGGAATAAAGGTGAAGAGATTGATGGAAAAAAGAAAGGAAGAGGAGAGTGAGAAAAGAGAAAGAGACAGAAAAAGACGAAGAAGAAACAGTAAAAAATAAGAAAGAAAGAAAATGAATGAGAGAGGGAGAGAAAGCACAAGAGATAAGAGAGAGAAAAAGTAAAAACAATAAGAAGAAAAGAACGATAAAAAGAAAGAAAGTGAAGAGACTGAAGGAGAAAGGAAGAGAAGAAAAAAGTAGAAAGAAAGAAAGAAAGAAAGAAAGAAAGAGGAAGAGAGGCAGATGAGGGGAAGAGAGAAAAGGGGGAATAGAGAAAAGAAGAGAGTCAAGAGAGAGAAGAGAAACATGAGAAAGAGTGAGAAAGAGAGAGAGAGAGAGAGAGAGAAAGGAGAGAAAGACAACAGAACAAAAGAGAAAAAGGTGAAAGAGTATGAGAAAAAGAAAGACAGGAGGAGGGAGAAAAATAGAAGGAAAGACAGGAGAGAGAGAGAGAGAGACAGAAGAGAGAGAGAGACAGAAGAGAGGGAGACAGAGAGAGAAAGAGAGAGAAGAAAGAGCGAGACAGAGAGACAGAAGAGAGAGAGACGGAAGGTAGAGAGAGAGAGAGACAGAAGAGAGAAAGAGAGAGAGAGACACACAGAGAGACAGAGAGACAGAGAGAAGAAAGAGAGAGACAGGAGAGAGACAGAGAGACAGAGAGAGGTAGAGAGAGAGAGAGAGACAGAAGAGAGAGAGACAGAGAAGAGAGAGAGACAGCAGAGAGAGAGAGAGAGAGAGAGAGAGAGATTAAGTGAACTCAGTGAGGTCTGTAATAAAACACTACACGTACACCGCAGTCCCAGAGGTCTGATGGTGGGCTTTAGTTTTTAATGCCATTCTTTCACACGTCGCGCGTGACCTTAACCAAAAGGCTCTGGAGCCGCCGGGCGTCCGGCCGGTGACCTGAAACTGATCAGAGATCAGCAGGCTTTACACAATTCACAGGGCTAGCAGTGCTCACAACGGGAGAGCGGCATGAGGACCACGACAGACACACAAACACAGCTAAGCAGTGATAAAGGGGCACAGAGGAGGAGACAGGTGAGGAAGAGGCTACGACCACACGACTCGGCAAGAAAGTGGAACAACTTCACTGTACGGCGCCACAGACACAAACTCAAACACCCCAACCCCATAATTTAGTGTTAAAGAGTCGCCATGGAGATCAAGTCCTTAAGAGAAAACACACTAAGTAAATGTCACTTGGAGACCAGTAGGCTAATTATCAGCGCTCATCAAGGGGAAGGAGGAGGGGCACGGTATACAGAAACAAGAACAGAGAGAGAGAGAGAGAGAGAGAGAGAGAGAGGGTCCATAAGGCAACAACAACCAGGTGGAATCAAATAAAGAGAAGAGAAGAGAAGACAAAGAAAAAGAAAAGCGAATGAGAAAAAAGAGAAGACAACCAGAAAGAGGGGAAGAGATAAGTTTAAGGGAAAAGAATGATGAAAAAATGAGAAAGAAGAGAAAAGAGAAAGAGAAGAGATCAGGTTAAGAGAACAGAAGAGAAGACAAGAGAAGAGAATGAGAAAGAAGAGAAGAGAAACAGAAAGAAAAGAAGAGGGAACAAGAGATGAGAATAAGAGAAGAGAAGAGAAGAGAAGAGAATGAGGAGGGAACAAGAGAAGAGAATTAGAAAGAAGAGAGCGAGAAAGAAAAGAAGAGGGAACAAGAGAAAAGAACGAGAAAGAAGAGAAGAGAACCAGAAAGAGGAGAAGAGATGAGATTAAGAGAAGAGAAGAGAAGAGAAGGAAAAGAAGGCGAGGAACCTTATCAGGAGAGCTATGGGGGGGGGGGGGCTACTACAGCTAGCTAGATCGCAGGCCAGGAGTTAATTGAGGTTCAGTTATTGGGGTCTCCTCCTTCACTGTCCTGCTGGTCGCTGGTCCAGAGGGTCAGGTTGTCCCTCAGCAGCTGCATGATGAGCGTCGAGTCCTTGTAGGAATCCTCGTTCAGATTGTCCAGGTGACCGATGGCCTCGTCGAAGGCCTCCTTGGCCAGCTGGCAGGCCTGCTCCGGCGCGTTCTGGATCTCGTAGTAGAAGACGGAGAAGTTGAGCGCCAGGCCCAGGCGGATGGGGTGTGTGGCCGCCATGCTCTTGCTGATGTCGAACGCCTCCTTGTAGGAGGCTTCCGAAGCCTCCACGGCGGACGCTCGCTTTTCTCCGGTCGCCACTTCGGCCAGGTAGCGGTAGTAGTCTCCCTTCATCTTCAGGTAGAAGACCTTGCTCTCCAGCTGGCTCTCGTCGCAGTTCTTGATCAGATACTGGTCCAGCAGGGTCAGCACGTCCTGGCACACCGACTCCAGCTCCTTCTCGATGGTCTCGCGGTAGGCCCGCACCAGCTCCAGCTTCTTCTCGCTGCCATCTGCTGCCGTCTTCTGCTCGATGCTGGAGGTCACGCGCCAAGATGAGCGCCGGGCTCCTACTACGTTCTTGTAGGCCACGGACAGAAGGTTACGGTCCTCATTGGACAGGGGCTCGTTCAGCTCCGTCACCTGAGAAGAAGAGATGTTGGTGCTGAATTAGCAAAAAAATACATTACCAAAGCAAAGTCGCAATGATTATTTCCCTCAAAGTCCCTGTTGTCCTTGCGGGAAAGCTGAACTGCACAATTTCCCACTGACCCCAGATCTACCCCAGATCAGCCAAGACATGTTTGAAGTCCAGATTTTGCTTTGTTTTTTATTCATTTCTTTTTTAAATTTTACATACTCGGAGTAAATTGCTTGAGTCCTCTGCATTTAACCCATTCAGTGGGCAGCCGAGAGTGGCGCCGGGGGGGAGCAGTGTGTAGGGAAGGTACCTTCTCTAGGGTACATCAGTGGTACCACTGGCAGTCCTAAGGTTCGAACCCATGACCTTCTGATCACACTGGTAACTCCCTAACCACCAGGCCACCAGCTGCCTACATATAATCAGAACATTTCACTTCAATCAGAACATTTCCATTCATTGAGGTGGATCAGACTTGTGGACGTGGTTTAGGACACAGTATGACTTACTGTGAGCTGTAAAAATGAACTAAACTACTGGCAACTGTTTCAGACAACACCAGGGCTGGAGAGGACTGATTCTGGATCAGAATTCTCTGTATTTATGACAGCAGCTGCGACAAAAACTGATTCTAGATCAGTGCTCCTGCTCCTGAGGCAGTTTGTGAAAACACCCTGTTGTGTAAAGTGTCAGGTTTAGCTCAGTTTTACAACTCACAGTAAGTCATACTGTGTCCTAAATGTAGGTTGATCGACGCTTTGGAGATTTGTGCAAAAGTCCTGAGCCACCTCTCATTTCTTCATATTTTTTTCTTCCAAATAGCCAGACCTTCTTGTATTTATAATGTAATCTTGAGGAACAGTTCTCCAGGCTTCCTGAAGAACTTTCAAAGTCTCTCATTTTCAGTCCAGTCCTGATTAGTTACCTGTTTTTTTGTTTGTTAAGACACACAGTGACCTACGTATGAATCATTCAAGCAGAGTATACTGGTAGTATACTGGTGGTGCTGAATGCTGAATGGCTGGAACACCTTTATCTAGGCACCTTGTATCTTTAGACACTTTGTAACCTGTCGCAGTAAAACATTTGTTCCCATTTCTTTCATTTAAACTACTTAATATGCCAAAGATAAGACAGTTTGACAGGCATGAATATGGGTATTTTTGCACCAACAAGGCGATTCAAAGCAAAATATAAAGAAATGAGGGGTGGCTCAAGACTTTTGCACAGTACTGCATTTATCTAAACAATCTGTGTGATTGACTATCTGCTCTCCAAACACATCTTGGTAATCTACATCTGGGTTTAGTTGACAATTGTGTAAATTTGATTTTTCGTCAAACTGCAGTCAATACGGTGGGTGCTTTAATTTTGCACAGAAGCTACAAAACTAATGCAGATAATTGCAGGCCTACAATCAACACACACCTCAAACTATGTTGAGTTGTAATCTCTAATATGCTTGCTTATGTGGTTCCTGACATTGCATGACATTCTTTAAACCAGCAATGGCAGCAATACTGAAGCCTGAAATCCATTTTTATAGACAACAGCAGTCGGCTACGTCTACAAAAAAGCCTATAAATATGTGAAGTAGGGCTGCATGATATGGACACAATATTAGTATTGCAATTTTACAGCTGCATATTGTGAATGTGATGCCTTTCAATATATTAAAGGGCCCATATCATTACTTTCCTGGAATTAAAAAGGCTTAAAGTCTGTAAATATTCAGTGCCCCGTCCACACAGTCCATATATGGAAACAAAGCTGCAAAAACAGTTTCAAATCAGCTTTTGTGATGTCACAAAAACCAACATATTTCCATATGTCTCCTTATCCAGCCTACAGCAGTTTAGCGCCGCCCATTCATGCTGAAGTTCTAAGGAGTGTTTCAGCTTCTTGCTGTCTTTTGAATGAGCTGCAAAGAGATCATTTATATATATATCAGCCTTAAAGGCACAGTAACAAAAACAGCCTGTTTAATTTTATGGCTGGAAAATGAATATGTAGGAATGAATTATGAATTATGAAATCTTTTTGGTGCACAAACCCATCAAATGTCAGGGAAAAAAATGAAACGGGAGGAAAATGCAAAATACGGGCCCTTTAAAAACACCCTGGCCAGTGAGTGTCTTTAACGGTTAAAGATCAAACTAATTAGACTTTTGTTGAATTACATGAAGACCTCGATTCATCAGAACACCCAGTCACTCACCTGGAGATGTGATTGGTCAGCCTGGTTAGAGGCTCATTTGCATATTGCAGCCTCTAACCAAGGTGACCAGTATTGCAAAGATGGACATTGTGATAATGATTAACAGATGAAATATATTGTGCAGCCCTAATGCAGAATCTATTAAGAAACACCTCATTGAGGCGGGGAATCGAGATGCTCAGATCTGCTGCCTCGTCCTCTGATCCTTTTCTCCTGACCTTGCATGCAATGTCAGTGCAGGAACGGCACCTCCACCGCATCCGAGATCAGATCCAGTCAGGCAAATGACAGCACATCACGTCCCGTCAGTCTAATCCAGCGCAGGTTATTCATGAAGCAGAACGGGACGATTAAAAACGGGCCATCGCACCCAAAGGTCAGCCTCGACTCTGAGTCCAGGTACCGACTCCACCGAGTCACCAACATCTCTTTGTGCACTGATGGCCATCTGGACGTTGTGATGCTGCATTGCACGTTTGCTGCTTTGCACACCATCCCACCTTTACAAAATCCCACCAAAACGGCTGTGGGACACATTTAATTAAGATTAACACCTCGAACACCAATTTTAATCTTTTAAATCATCATTTCTGACGCACAATAGGTTGGACAGCAATGAGCAGTGGTCTGCAATTGTGTCAGCTGCGCCCCTAGCGGCCAGTGGCTTATCTGCACCTATTCTTCTAATTCCATTATTATTATTATTCTTATTTATTTAAAAGACACCTTTACACCTTATTTGTATATTTTGGTCATTATTTTTTTTTTTGTCTAAGGATGAGCTAGCCAGATGCCCGAGGCGTGTGTACAGCCATGCATCATGAAACAAACAAACAAATAAATAAATAGAAATAAGAAACTAAATAAAAAACAAAGACGAATATCCATCATCATCATCATCATCACTCACCAGCTTCATAGCAGAGGCCATGTCATCGTAGCGCTCTGCTTGCTCTGCCAGTCTGGCTCTCTGGATGAGCTGCTCCCTGTCTGCCATCCTCTCTCTCTCTCTCCTTCACTCTCTCTCTCTCCGTCTCTCCCTCTTTTTTTCCGTTCCCTCTCTCCTCCTTCGCTTCTCTCTCGTGCAGAACAGAAGAGGCGACCACCAGCGACCTTTCTGGCCCCCTTGTTTCTTCCTTTCTTCTCTCCCTCTCGGCTTCTTCTCGATGGAGCTCAGGGATGAAGGAGATGAAGGTGATGGTGGTGGTGATGATGGTGGTGGAGGGAGGAGGAGGAGGAGGAGGAAGGGTGGCAGCCGCTCACGTGAGAGGGTGTGAGTGTGAGTGTGTGTGTGTGTGTGGGGGGGTGATGGTGGGATGGTGGGGGCAGGTAAATAAATAAATAAATAAATAAATAAATAAAAATGTTTTTTTCCCCTCTTTCTGCTGAAGCTGAGAGCGTCCTA
>JBBPCZ010000037.1:463704-474302 GCA_037974445.1 Brycinus macrolepidotus
AGTTTGTGTTTCTCAATTTGTTGTTGTGTTTAGTAATTTGTTGGTGTGGTTTGCACTTCAGGGCCACCGTAGTTTTCCCATGATGGTTTAAAATGAAGACAGTTTTATTTCAGATTAACTGTATACCACATTTCAACTTGTGAATGTGTCGCGAGAGAGAGAGAGAGAGAGTGAGAGAGACAGTGTTTGTTCGTGTGCTTTTGGACATCTACATATGATACATTTGGAACATATTATTATAATTACATATGGGTACAAATTTACTTGTATTTTTTTATTTATTTTACATAATTTGAAACCTCCAGCTGTCCTTTACACTGTTTTACGATGTAGAAATGACTTTAATCCTTTAAAGTCCAAAGTCCAATGAGGTTCGAGTCCAAATGCTGGAGCATTTCCAGGCATGTGATTGGTTACCAGGTGGCCAGTGACAGTGCCCATTCTAGATGGACTTAAAAATAATTAAACTGATGCCTGTCTTCTGAACAAATTTGCTTAATAAGTGATATTGTTCGGTAGGAGAAGTTACTTTAGAAAAAAACAACAACACAAATATTTAAGGACTGCTGGACTCAGTCGAGACAGAATCTCAGAGTAAAGGCCAAGATGGAGATGATTCTGAGTCCAGATACCAACGAGTCCAAGATCCTGGAAAAAAAGATCAGACTCGAGTACTGCAGCCCTGGTGTGTTTGGCGTGTGTGTGTGATTGAGACATTGATAACTCATAAAAAAACATGATGTTCTTTCCCTGATTGTCTATCTGGGCAGGTGGAATGTGTCGAACACACACACACACAGACACACACACACACACACACACAGAAAGAGAGAGAGAGAGAGAGGAGGATGAGGGAAAGGAATGTTCTGGGTGGTGCATGTGTGTGTCTTGTTTTTATTTAGGGTGTGTGTTCGTGTGTGTGTGTGTATGTGTGTGTATATGTGTGCAGGAGAAAAAGGAGGATGTGGACAGGAATGTTCTAGGAGTGAATGAGAATCTCCAGTGTTGGAGTGTTTTGGTGTTTATTAATGCCTGTTTGTGTGTGTGTGTTTTGGGGGGTTGGTGGTGGACACTTCTAGTTAAGTTTTGCTTTATGTGTGAGTTCTTCACACTGCAGCTGGACGGTCCTGATGTGTATGTGTGTGTGTATACACACCTCTATGTGTGTGTGTTGTTTCTGTATCCCTTTGTGTGTATTTAGTGTGTGTATTTGTGTATGTAGTGTGTGTATTTGTGTTGTGTCTGTGTGTTTTTGTGTGCATGTGTGTGTTTGCATATTTGTGTGTTTGTGGGTATTTGTGTACATTTACTGTGTTTTAGAGTATTTGGTATATTTGTGTGTGTATTTATGCATTTGTATATATAATTGTATACATATGTGTGTGTGTGTGTGTGTGTGTGTGTGTATTCCTGTGTGTTTTCTTATTGAAACCTTGCACTGCCGTTTAATAGTGTGCGAACATCTGGAATGTGGACAGTACAGCAAATAGTTCTTATTATGAGATCAGTGCATGGATCTAATCTGATGGTAAAGCCACATGTTTACTTTGTTTTATGAAATAATCCTTAAGGGAAGTAAACGCTTTCTATTTATACTTAAAAAGTATAAATAGAAAAAGTATAAAAGTTTCATAATATTCTTACAGTGATGGTATGATATGCATTATAGATATATATAATTTATACATATAGATATATATAAATATATATACAGTAAAGATGATTTCAGTTGCCGAGATGACACTGTGGTGCAGTGCATTGCAGCAGACCTAGCATTAGCATTAGCATGATGCTGTTTGGCCTGCTTTAATACTCTTGCAGCTTCTGGGATGAGCCTGTTACATAACATCCCTTCCAACAGCGAGGAGGCTCTACTGTCCTCTATCATGTGTCCTTTATTATTGTTTATTATTGTGTTATTGTACTCCAAAGGAAAAATATCATAAAAACAGTTATTTGGATTTAAGCCCTGCTGGACACCCTCAATCTCCTTCTAGCTGTGTAATAATTGTGCTGGGTGTAATATTGGGTTGAACCCTGTTGAGATTGAGAAAGACCTTCTTTACCAAAAGAACAATCCATCCATCCATCCAGTTTATTTGTCACATCACTTATACACATGTACAAAGGAGAGAAAAGCTCATGTACAGGCTACACAATAGTGCAAGGCAAAATATGAAATAATGCAAGATCATATACAAATACATCAAATACACAAATACAAAAATAACAGCAGTTATTTGTGTAAGGACAAGCAAGCAATTTGTGTGCGTGTAGTGTTCTGTTCGAGTTCACCATACTAATGGAAAAAGCTGTCCCGATGTCTGCTGGTACGGGACCTGAGACTGCAGTAACATTTAGCAGAGAGTGTATTGAAAAGTTTGTGACTGGGGTGAGTGGGGCCTTTTACTATTTTCCCGGCTTTCCTCAAATTCCGCCTGGTGTAAATATCTTAGATGGAATGGAGTCCAATGGAGCTGCTGTCTTTACAACCCTTTGCAGCACTTTGTGGCTGAGGGCGGTGCTGTGTCCATACCAGGCCGTGATGCAGCCTGCTAGGATGCTCTTGATAGTGCAAATATAGAATGTTCTGAGCATGTGGGGGCTCACCTTCATATGTCTAAAGAAGAATAGCTATGAAACAGCTTTTGAAAAATGCAGAAATATAAAAATCTAATTTCATCAGCATTAATCTGTATTCATTTTAAAGGCTGGTTTAACACTTGCAACAGTGTGTTAAAACTAGGCTATACTTAGCCCGGTCAGATCTCTCTGGCAGTTGTTTATCTCCTACTTTACAGGCACCAAGTGATCTATCTGTCCGTTTTCTGAGCTGCTTATCCTAACTAGGGTCGCGAGAATGCTCATAGGGCAAAAGGTGGAGAAACGCCCTGGACAGGTCACCAGTCCATTACAGGACAGATACGCAGACACACACAGTCACACCTTGGGTGTTTTATCTCCAGTTTGTCTGACCTGCAGGCACTAAGTGCTCTTTAGATGTGAATTCTGTGACTTATCCGCACAGCTGAGTAATTGAAAACATTAAGGATGGATAATGAGTCTGGAGACCCATCTATCCAGCTGATATTCACAAATGAGGCAATATCAGATGCCTGAAAGGGCCTTCCACTAGAACCTGTTTAGCTGTTTAAAATATGCGAGTAACAGTTTACAACACTCTTTTATTTGCTCTCTATTTGGGGGGCGGGGGGCGGATGTTTACGTGCTGTTATAAGCTCTGTGTTTACAGAGAGCAGCTCTAAATGAGATAAAATATAAAGACATAAGATTTGTGCTGCAGTGCACTGATGTGCTCTTATCTGGGCCATTTGCTCCACCACATTTCAGGCCTGCTGACCAGCCTGTGTGTGTGTGTGTGTGTGTGTGTGTGTGTGTGTGTCGGTGTGTTGTGTACACTGCAAAAAATTATGTCTTGGCAAGTGAGATGTAGTCTACATGTCTAATGTCCCTCAATAGGGAGACTTTTGCTAGACTATCGAGTCTATTTGTTGACATTTTTACTTGTTTTTAGTCATTTTGTCATCAGCCAAAGGAACATAGGTTGAATAACCTTATTAGATTCTTAATATAAAGAGAAAATTATTGTCAGTTGCATAATGATTTCACTTGATATTTGCTTATGTCTGCATGTGTTGTGTGTTATGTGTTGTGTGTGTGTGTGTGTGTGTGTGTGTGCGCGCCTACACTTGTGGTTATTTCCGGAGTTGCCTTGCAGCTCCCTGCTGCCATGGCAACGCAGTCAGAAATGAACATGAGTGACAGATGGCTCATAAGGCACAAGCTCTAGGATTGGCCAGTGCAGACAACGCAGATAGAAATACTGGATATAAGTCCAAACAAGAAAATGTTTTCAGTAAAATCAGCTTTACATTTTTAAAACAGTTAAAACCACAAAGTGTGGTATTTTTAATTCATCAGTGCATCCAATTAAGGACAACACATTTAGTCCTATTTTAACACACCCAGTGTGTTTGAACTGGCCCATTTTCTACTTTTAACTATCACTACTGTCACTACAATTATCAGTACAGTGCACTAGAGCAAGAGTAGATCTGATCCATCTGATCAAGCATAAATTCAGCTTTTCAGTGACAGTTTTGAGCACAAATATTAAATGTTAAAGTCACCCTGAATTTAAAATCAGAATGCAGTCTTTTTCTGAATTAATTTATTCATTAGGATTTGATTGGATTGTGAAAGAGACGCACTCTGCAACAAAAGCAGAGTCACACCCGGACAGTCTGCCAAACCCATCAAGTCCATGCTGCAGAAAAGCCTGTAATTTAAAAAGAACAATTTTAAGAACATTTCCAATGTGTATTTTCTGTAGTTTCTGAACCCTGATTACATTTTTGCTGAAAACATGATTTTAAATGGGATTTTAAAGTACCACTTACCAGGCCTGTAGGCATTTGTGTTGCTTTTGCGTTTCCCTCACAACAAATGTTCTCTCTGCACACTTCACCTGTGAAATCTGCATGTGAGTGTAATTAGCTAGACACGAATGTGTTTTTGTGTCTGTGTGTGGGTGTGTGTACATCGCCCTTTGTCAGCTGACGCCTCACAGTACAGTACAAAACATTAGAAAACACAAATACAACGGCGACTTCAGCATAAACAAACTGAAATAACTGTGATTACAGTGATATTTTACAACCGCTGTAAAAACCTAAAGTGAAAGTGAGAGAGAAAAGCCAGTGAGGAGAGAGACAGCAATGCATGTAGAGGATCATCTGCAGCAGGATAATCAGCTAGAATTTGTGGTTAAGATGTAGCCTATCTTGTAGAAAAAGCCCAAATCAGTCCAAAGAGGCCTTCCTTTGATTGGACCTGTTGCATGGCATCTGATTGGTTGCCATACAACAAAAACTGTAAAAAAGTGTCAAAAGAATTTGTATTCAATCTGTTATTCCATCATCTGAACTGTTCATCCTCACTAGGTTCACAGTGAGATGAAAGCGGATGAAAACCAAAAAGCAAAGAAACACCCTGGACAGTCACCAGTCCATCACAGGGCAGTTCACAGGGCGTTCGTATACTCATTCATTTGAAGGAAGGCCGAGCAAAACATGGGCGGATTGTGTAAAATAGTGGGTAGAGATATTCCATGTGTGGCTGATTACATGTTCCAGTTAAAGTTTGAGCACCTCATGGTCAGTTTAGCATTTTTTCTCCAACCCCTTTAAAAACAGATTTAATTTGATGTTAGGGTCCTTCCTTTAACAACAACAGAGGACACAAAGGCGAGATGGAGACACAAACCTCAAATACATGCTGCTTAAACTCTCAAGATGTGGAGACACAGTGATGAATCTTTAGCTGAAGAATAATCAGACACCTGGAGAGGGTGTTGCTGAAAGAACTCCACTGTTATTTCTTTCATTTTTTCATTTTTGTCTCCATTTTTTCACTGTACATCTTAACCCTTGCACCTCAGGCTGAATGCAGGTGTGGTTTTAGTAAACCGAACGTTAAATTCAGGCGTATTGTGAGCACATATTAAAGTGGGCTTATGGCACATTTTGCACTACGCCTGTGTGCATACATCTAAGCCACTGTGTGATGTGTGTGTGTGTGTATGGAGGAGGGCAAAGTGGAGCACTGTCAGTGTGTGAATCTGGTCATGGTGGGTTGCTGTGAAACGGAGAGATAAAAAGCTCATAAATAGCATCTCTGACTAAAAGAGTGCTCTCTCTCATCTCGTCTCTCATAGAGCATCTAGGTCACCTCTCTCTATCTCTCTCTCTCCATTTCTCCATCCTCCCCCTCACTCTGAGGACCACTGCAAATGTGTCACTTCTCCCTACTGCTTCCTGTCCTTGGCGCATGCACACACACAGACACACACACACACACACATTCTCTGAGATTTCTCATGGATGACTAGCTCTTACATGTCACACCACAGAACAAACTGCTTTTGTTCGTGCACTGTTTTTTTGTTCATGTGCTGCGTGCTGACTCACTGTCAGCCTACACACTAACTTCCATTTTGCGGTTCAGTCAGTGGGCCTCCATTAGAAAGCATGAAAACTGCACGAAATGAGGAATTAGGCAGCTATTCTGCGGCTCTCGAGCAGGTTGTCCTGCAGCAAGGTCAGTTTCTTTCCCTGTTGTAGCCCTCGGTCCCCTGCAGGACTGCAGATGGCTGCTGGTCTGTGCAGCTTTTTTGGCTTTGGAGGTGTGGAGCATGATCCCAGCTAACTGTGTCAACTGCAGTCTTACACTGATAGTCAAAAGTTTGGCAACACTAACCTTCTCAAAATGTTTTCAAAACTAATAACGTTTACTTGAATGCTGCTACATAACAATGCCATAATGGCAGATGTTATATGCTGTCATGAGTTATTACTGATTATATCCATTAATAAAATAGTGTTACATGTTACCAGACAGATGGGATAATGCTTGATGTGGTGATGGTTTACTTGAGGATACAGCAAACAATAGCATGTGATTCAAGTTGCCATGACATCAGAGCATTAGCATGTGATACAAGTTGCCATGACATCAGAACATTAGCATGTGACACAAGTTGCCATGACAACAAACATTATGGCATCTGTCATTACCAGTAATGGTTACACAATACAGTTATAAAACTGAACTAACAGCTCATAACATCAAATGACATCTGTTATGACAGGCTTATGGCATGGCTATGTCAATATTAAGGAGCAGGGTGCAAAGGTCTTTTTTGTGGGTTTGCAATACTGTCCTTGTTAAGAGACTGTTTATTACAAACCCACAAATAAAGGTAATGTTCTGTAACACGGACATAACCATGCCATAAACAGATTTCATGAGCCGTTATGACAGATTATGTTGTAGCTCCAACTTGCTGAGGTAGAGTTAGAGGCTGTAGCCCATCTGTTGATGTAGAGTGTGTCATCCATTTTCTATCCCATTGTATTTCCCAACTTTGGTCTTAGTGGCCCCCTGCCCCCACCATGACCTCCACATCACCCAGAGAAAACTGGTTGATTAGTAGGATCAGGTGTTTTGGGGGGCAGGGGAAAGTCAAAATTGTTGGGGGGGTTCCAGGGCCAGGGATGGTAAACACTGCTTTATCCCTTCATTAAAGGCCAGTTTCTCAAACTTTCGACGAGTGGTGTCTCTACATTTCAAACTAGGCTCAGCTTTGTCTCACAATTTTGTTTTTTTTTTTTACCTTTTCTTATCTGACTGTGTCCTAGCACTGTGTATTGCAGCAGGTTCCTTTGGGGTGTGGGCACGGGAACTAAAAAAAGATTGCTTTGTCATTTTATTACATAAGCATCACCTGGCCTCTTTTGTCTTTGTCACCAGGAAAAGAACCTGAGAGACTCCATATCCGGCCTACATGGGAAACAAGTCTGGAACAGAGAAGATCTGGAAAGACTCCTGGGACACTCCCAAATCTGTCACACACACACTCACCTCTTGTGGACCTTCTAGATCTTTCCTTTGACTGAAGAACCTTCATCCAAAAAAGACCCTGCTTATCACCTCCCAGGAGGCCTGGTCGTCAAGGCTTTGAGCTCAACTCTGAAAGAGGAAGGCCATGTCAGTTGTGCAATTAGTGTGTTTGCGGTGCCCCAACACAGTCTGTTGAAGTTCCTTCCTGAAACCCCTCAATGACTGTGAGAACACAACCAGAATAAGCTTGTGTTGCCTTCTTAAAGGGACCCTTCATGTAGGTGCTTCTTGTATCTGTGTCACTATGAAATAGGTATTTATTGTATTAACTTGAATATTAAGAATTATCTTTGTGGTAAAGTATTACGTGCTATGCTGTGTTCAGCCATTCATTTGTAAAACTGGATATAGAGTATTATTTTTGCTCGTAGAGAAACGGTATTTATAACCACAGTATTAGTCATTGTCTCAAAGGAACCTTGCAACCCGGACATTTTAAATGGCTAGACATCTGAATCTACTGGACATCTGAATTTACTGGACTTTTGAAACTGCTGGACAATACAATTTATAGGACATTTCAAGGTCTTGGACACTGGAAGCTACTGAACATTGTAAACTACTGGACACTGCAAAGTTCTCAACCTTTCAAACTCTGCCTTTCAGCTCACTTTACCTTCTGAAGCAGGACAGGAGCATCCCTGAGCTGTAGACTGACAATCATTACCCATATACAAACTTGTGTGACCAGCAAGGACAGTGTGTGATCAGCAAGGACTCCAACAGGACAATGGACAAAAGCATCCATCCGTATGTACCCTCAAATGGCTGAGTGTCATCCACTGAGCTTGCAGAAGACACTGTCCACAGGGCTGTGAGTCTGACACCACAAACACACACTGAAACACCTGCACAGACCATCCTTTACTTCTCGGAGCGAATGTCCTGCTTGCGGCGCCAGCCTGTGACCATCCCAATGGATACCGTCAAGATCATCCAGTCTGAGAAGTTCCCGCGGGAGTGCCCAGTGCCAGTCACTCAGCCTCGTTTTGCGCCTCCTCCACGGGTGGCCTGGGATGGAGGAGGTGAAGGGGAGGTCATTGTCAACCAAGCCTGCAGTGATTTGTCCCTGGAAGTCAATGGAAACACCGTGGTCAATCCCCGGCCCCTAGTATCCCCTCCAGCACCAGTCTTGCGTCGAGAAGCCAGCTACCTAGCTCAACGCAAAGCTAGCACCACCGAGATATGCTACCACCAGTTCCATTACAAGATGGACGATGTAATCGTGAACCAGTATGTGCTTCGCTCCTCGTCCACTTCATCTTCTTCTTCCTCCTCAACGTCCTCTGGGCCGGTGATGCCATGTGAACCACTGGACTGCCCGACTTGTGGCCACATGTACAATTTTGCAGGCAAGCGCCCCCGGATCCTCTCTTGCCTGCACTCAGTGTGCGAGGAGTGCTTGCAGATCCTGTACGAGTCTTGCCCCAAGTACAAGTTTATCTCCTGCCCCACGTGCCGCCGCGAAACCGTCCTCTTCACCGATTATGGCCTGGCCGCGCTGGCCATCAACACCAGCATCCTGAGCCGGTTGCCATCCGATCCCGGAGGGCCAGTGCAGTGGGGCGGAGATGCCGACCGCAGCTGCTACCAGACGGTGCGCCAGTACTGCCAATCGGCCTGCACCTGCCACATTGCCAACCCGCTCTCGTCCTGCGGCATCATGTAGATCCTGAACAGGCCATCGGATGGTACTATTTGAGCCAAAACCACAGAACTCAACCACCCTTCCCAGGACCTTCTCTACACCTTCCTGTTGCAGCATCATGTAGGACCTTATAAAGTCTTAAACAATAATAGGCCATCAAGTGGTGCTGTTTGAGCCAAAACCATGCAACTCAACCACCCTGTGACCCTGCTTTTCCAAAGCTTTCCTTCTTGCAGCATCAACTAGATCCGGAACAGGCCATCAGGCGGTGCTGTTTGAGCCCAAATGCCAAAACTCAACCCCTCCTTGCCATCAGCCTGCTACTCCAAAGCCCTCTGTCTGACCCCACACAGATGTATCTATAGATCTAATAGCACAGACGGTCGCTGTCTGGACTTTTAAGTGAAAGAGACACTTGTGCGAGGAGCCAAGATAAATGAATTATCAGAGTAAATGTATTTTATGTACGAACTGACTGACCCCTCGAGCCCTGTTTCTCTTGTTTGGATGTGTTTGTCATTGACATCTCTTCACATGGGAATGCCAAGGAGACATTGTCTCCCCCCTCCCCTGGGTAAAATAAAGCAAATAAATGAATTGAGTCAAACAAATGGCAGACCAGTCATCCTTGAGCATGCTAGAATGAAAAAAACAAAACATTTTACTTAAAATGACAGGAAAGTTCAGGGACAAAACCAAAATGCTAAAATAATCATGTTCAGGCAAAAAAGACAGTGTTAAACATTCACAATGCTATACACATATCAAAACGCAACAATTGCATATAATGCGCATAAATAGTTTGGAAAATACTGAATGATATATGGAAATATGAGGAACAGGGATTATTCTGAGAATATAAGAAAGGAGTGCATACACTATATAGCTTTAAACTCTCTAGATCAGTGGTCACCAGCCTTCCTCCTGTAGATCTCCCCTTTACTTAATTCTACAGGCAATCAGGAACTTCTGAAGAAGTTAATTAGCCAGAGAGGGTGTTGCAGGACCAGGTTTGGTGGTGGAGACCACTGCTCTAGACAGAGAACACACCATCTAGAGCCTTTTATTTTGTGTCGTCAATTTAGCAGCAGAAGGGCTTATCCACACAAATATGTACAATATTGAAAATATAGAACAAAATATATGCTATTTATATTGGTAGAATACATCTAACAACACATATTACATTATCTGTATTATCTTTACAGCATCCATAAGGCCACATGACAGCTACATATATAATACAGTGTAAAAGTCTCAGGCACGTGTACAAATTGTTTAAAGCCATTTTTCTCAGCGTGTGAAAAATTGTCTTTCTGCTAGCAAACATTAGAATAAATGCAAACTCACAAGAAGCAGTAAAAAGTATAAAGATTTGTTTTGTTTGTAATAAGTAGTTGATATTGTGTGAGCTGGAGAGGAGAACACAGGTTCGGTTCCAGATTCCTCCTCGGTTCCTCCAGCCGTT
>JBBPCZ010000037.1:474402-490151 GCA_037974445.1 Brycinus macrolepidotus
ATATATATGTATATTATTATTTAGGAAAAGGGAGGTACTCACAATCTTGGGATATTTTAGAATGTATGATAAATATGTTTTTTTAGAATGTATATACATATATCATAATGAAGGACTTATTAAGTACCATTAACTGTCTGCAGTTACAGGGATTACTATTGCATTTGAGTCACCATTACTGTTAATTTGTCAGTATGATTTACATGATTTTGATTTACACTTTTAGTAAATGGACCCTTATTTTCAGTCACAAAAGCTGAGCTCATATTTTGTTATTTCAACAGGATATAAATTTCGATATGGCCAGACATTTGGGCAGCTCACCAGCAACGCCCTGGAGGACAGTGGACGAGAGAAGACCAAGTGATGCATCCTGGGACTTTTAGCTGGAACACATCAGCCAAACAGTAATTAATGGCAATTAAAGGAAACTGTGAACTGCAACATAGACTGAGCTACATTTAATCAAATCTGGAACAGTCCTATAATTAATGAACACACTTCAAATGAGGCGAGATGAAAGTGTGTTGAGGTGTTGAGAGATTTAATTTACAGTCATATGGCAAATCAGAGTTTATATATTTTTAAATATATGTATAAAAATGTCTGTGTCTTTTGTGGTGTCATAAATTATAATGGTTTAATACAAATGCCAAAAGTGGATAAGAAAATGGAACCCCAAATGGTAAATATGGATAAAGAAATCTTTATTGTCACAGGAATCTCATCAAGCAATGTTTTAACACCACTCACTGAGGAAAAGGGAGGCACTCACGACATCACTCAAAACATAAACCCTACTGGAGCTGGACTGGTTTTACCTTGGGATGTTTTAAAATGTATAGTTACTGACAAGATCAGTGATTTTAATCCAGTACAAATCTGTAGTGCGTGGGATGGTTTTACTGTCTGACAGGAATATTTGTGGGTTGGTTTTAATCCAGCATGAATCTGCAGTATGTGTAGTTTTTACAGTCTGACAATAAGTCATTTTAATCCAGTATGAATCTACAGTGTATAGTTTTTACAGCCTGACAGTCATAGTTGTGTAGTGGTTTTAATCCGGTATGAATCTGCAGTGTGTGTAGTTTTTACTGTCTGACAGTAATACTTGTGAGTGGGTTTTAATCCAGTATGAATCTGCAGTGTGTGTAGTTTTTACAGTCTGACAGTAATAATTGTGAAGTAATTTTAATCCAGTATGAATCTACAGTGTATAGTTTTTACAGGCTGACAGTCATAGTTATGGAGTGGTTTTAATCTGGTGTGAATCTGCAGTGTGTGTAGTTATTTACAGTCTAACTGTAATAACTGAGGGTTGATTTTAATCCAGTATGAATCTGCAGTGTGTGTAGTTTTTACAGTCTGGCAGTAATAACTGTGGAGGGATTTTAATCCACTATGAATCTGCAGTTTGTGGAGTTTTTACTGCCTGACAGTAATATTTGTGGATTGGCTTTAATCCAGTATGAATCTGCAGTTTGTGTAGTTTTTACAGTCAGAGTAATAACTGAGGAGTGATTTTAATTCAGTATGAATCGGCAGTTTGTGTAGTTTTTACTGCCTGACAGTAATAGTTGCGGATTGGTTTTAATCCACTATGAATCTGCAGTGTGTAGTTTTTACAGTTCGAGAGGTATAATTGTGAAGTAATTTTAATCCAGTATGAATCTACAGTGTATATTTTTTACAGGCTGACAGTCATAGTTATGGAGTGGTTTTAATCTGGTATCAATCTGCAGTGTGTGTGGTTTTTACAGTTTGGCAGTAATAACTGTGGAGGGATTTTAATCCAGTATGAATCGGCAGTTTGTGTAGTTTTTACTGTCTGACAGTAATAATTGTAGAGTGGTTTTAATCCAGTATGAATCTGCAGTGTGTGTAGCTTTTACAGTCTGGCTGTAATAACTGTGGCATGATTTTAATCCAGTATGAATCTGTAGTGTGTTTAGTTTTAACAGTCTGATAGTAATAACTGGAGTTTTTTAAACCAGTATGAAACTGCAGTGTCTGTAGTTCCTTAACAGCAATTGTGGAGTGATTTTAATCCAGTATGAATCTGCTGTGTGTGTGTAGTTTTAACAGTCTGACTGTAATATCTGTGGGTTGATTTTAGTCCATTTGGGCTATATCTTTTCAAACCAGGCTACTTGTAGGAATTTGGAAAAAATGACACAATACATTACACAGCTTCTCTCGGAAACCATATCCAGCTCCTATAGTGCTTTAGGCTGCTATTACATTATTGAATGAAAGTGAAACAGATTTAGACTAACCCTTGAGCTGATCACTGTTCTTTTTGTGTATCAGTGGCCAGGGGTCAGACCGCACCTTTTTGCACAGGGCATTTTCATTTATAGGAAAGCTATTCTATATCTCCAAACGCTGGACCTGCAAAACCTATATGTTTATACTGCATGCATTTTAAAATGTTCATAGAAACTGACCACATATGAAGTGCTTCACAGGAAAATATCTCTGTAGCAGTTTGTTGCCATGCATCAACCCTTATGTTAATCCTCATGCTGGGGAACATTGAGACAGCTGGGACTCACTGGGCTAACTCTGTACTGTTTAACTGGCTGTCTTGACCTGAAGCTAAGAGAAAGGTTCTGCTTCTACCTCGTACAAAGATATTACAATACACAGTACCTTTCAGAATTAATAAATATGAGCATGTGAATAGTACCTCCCCAGCATAAAGCAGGTAGAATAAGCCCAATTCGATCTGTGGTTGTACTCCGATTAAACAGATTTGTAAAACTAGTCCTTTTTTGCCCTGAGAAACATATATAATAGGTCATATAAAGCAGAGACAATGAAGTAAAACTTCAAACTTGCCATTTGATTGACTTAAAGATGTGCAATATAGGGTTTTATCCACTAGAAAGAGACACTAGCAATGTTTAGCTTGTGTATTGGCTAATGGTACGATTCACATTTACGTAACGATTATGCAATTGCACTTTTTTTGCTGCACTCTCTAAAATCTCACTTGGCATCTTTTGAATACCATTTATAAGATACTTTGCTTGTTTGCAAGGTCGCACGTGCTCTACTAGCAAATTTACAAATGTTCTTCATTAGATTTGAACCATAATGCTAAAATCTGTTGCTAACAATCTGTTGCTAATACTGACAGAAATGTCTTGTGTGCTTTCAGTAAGAGTTTGTCAGAGTTGTAAAAGTGTTTTAGTTTCTTCATTGTGCTAAAATAGTGCTGAAAAATACAATTTTATGGGTGCAGCTTTGGCTGCAGGTTGATTGTGCTTCTGTTCACACCACGTCCAAGTGGCTCTTGTGCTCTACACAAGAATCTGCCTGTATCCCTACCCCAGACGGACTGGGCCAATAGGTCCACTTTTGATGCTCCAAGTTTGAGCCACTGTGAAGGTAGCCTGAGGGAAGGAAAACACAGATCACTTTCAAAATGGTGGTGCAACAACAACATACCCACATGAAACAAAATAGTTTACAGTCTATGAGAGTCCAAGGAAATGACTCAAACATAATCCTTCAAAAAATTCCATCAACCTTACGATTTAAAATTTTTAAATTTAGCTACTATGTCTTGCTCAGAAATAATCATTGTCTCGGTGGCGATGATTAGCTTTGATATCTTGGTAAATGACAATATAAATGTTGTCAATATATCAAATATTTCTCATTTTGAGACTGCAGTATGAAAATTGTTTGGTTTTACTTGTTTCAAATACTGTAATTGTCTAGAGAAATTGTCATATTGTATAACTGGTTTGAAGACATGCAAAAGCCATACAAAAATTTCAAAATTAGAAATCCTTTTTGCTTGATAAACATTTGTGTCCTGTCAGGCTATAAAAACCAGTGCACAGAAGTGTCATCTAGCAACATTAGGATAGTTTTTGCCATTTTAGCACACTGTACAACAAGAGTCCACTTTATTAGGTATACCTTGTTTCTACACTCATTATCCATTTTATCAGCTTCATTGACCATACAGGTGCACTTTGTACTTTACAGTTACTGCCTGGTGTTCATCTGTTTCTCTGTTTGCATCATCTTTTAGTCCCTTTTAGCCTGTTTAGCAATGGTCAGGACCCCCACAGGACCATCAGAGAAGGTGGTAGGTGGACTTAATGAAGTGACTTTCTCTGGAAAGAGTGACTAAGCTGAGACTAAAGTACACCCAACTTGTTGAAGGTACTGACCTGATTTTCTTAGTTTGGTTGTTGTTTTGCTGTGCCCTTTCAGACGCCACCGAGGTGCCAACACCAGAACCAAATAATCGGGCCCAGCGCAGCTCTTTTTGGGGCGTCACCTGTTGAGATGTCTGCAATATCCCCCCCTTTTCTATCTCTAAGTTTTCCACCTCTTCATTTTGTCCATGTGAACAGCAAACGCCCACCATCACTCCTTCAGTGACCGGTGTTTGACCAAGCCACCACCCGGGACATTCCCTTTCTGAAGGAATGAGGGAAACAGACTTCTGCTCATTCTTCTCTTCTGGAGAGAAAAGCTCAGGCTGCTTACAGAGCCCAACTGCACAGCTTTGGAGGTTCTTGGCCCTGAGAGTCAGATGGTGCAGTTGTATTTCCTCCTTCAGTTTAGGCCTTTGTGGATGTTCATCCTTCTTCAGGTTGGAGGGTATCTGAAGGAACAGGTCGCTTGATGGGGCAAGGGATCTTGATGGCTTCTGGGCTTGTCTCTTCTGCAGCCTCAGCTCAGAAAGGAGGTGGAGGTCAAATGGCAGCTGGTTGAGTGGCTGAAGAAGGAGGAGGAGCTCCTGGAATAAAGACTTACACGCTGGCCCCTGAGACAAAGCCAGGAATGACCAGTGGTGGTAGTACTCTGTCATCACATCTGCAGGAATAGAAGAGAGAGAGAGATAGTGAGGTGGTTGTACTTCAATCAAGAATGCAAACTGTTACAATTAAAGTGCCAACATTTAGCATGATGCCAACTGCTTAATTCCATTCTCTGCTAGCCATATTACCAAATCTGGTTGAGTATTGAGTAATGGGGATGAGGCATTATCAAAAAAAATAATCACCAGCCAACTCTTTTTCACCAGCTCCAATGCTTACCTACACAGGTGTACAAGTGACGAAGCCAAGACTCCAAAGCACGTAAGCTAAGAAACAGTATTACTGTTAGTACTCATTCTGTTCCAAATTTCCTACAGTTTATTTTTTAATACCGAAAACTGAACTTGTTTGTCGAGGAAGGCACTTACTTCAGCAGGCCCAGGAGGAAAGCATTGACCCTCATACTGTGATTGGTCAACTGTGAACACTTCCTTACAACCGAGACCAGACTGTGCAGAATCCGAGTGGATGGGCCTGAAAAAAGAGTGAGACGTACATGAAACTACAGTACCCACAAGCATCTGAAGTAAAATGAGTATGAAAACCAGCTGCTTCATTCAGCATCATCCAGACCTGGAGAACCAGCAGCAGCTCCAGACCTGCAGTTTCAGACCATGACATTCCATGTTTTAGGATTGTGCCCCCCTAGTAGTTAGATTTAGGATAAGGGTTAATTAGTTTACTTGTTTTAGCTAACATTATTATCTGGCCAGTAATTGTAACTACAAAAACACTTATCCTAACATGCAACCTAACATAGCTTGCAAACTAAAACAGAACTACAGAACCATTCAAAACTTTTCTTTGTTTTCCTTGATTATGTGTATGTATATACACAAACATAAACACCATTATTTATTTCTTCATCTTTTTTCCTAAGTAATGGCAGTTTATTTTGAAGGTATTTTTAATGATAAGTTATACTTAATTTACAATGGGTGTGGCCAGTTTTGTGAGGGGAAACTTCACTATAGACCTTCTGGAGTCTCTAGATATGTTACTGACTGCAAATCTGAGAGGTGGTCTAACCATTGGGTGTGTGTCAGATGGTCTAACCATTGGGTGTGTGTCAGATGGCCTAACCATTGGGTGTATGTCAGATGGCCTAACCAGTGTGTGTGAGACAGATGGTCTAACTAGTGTGTGTGTGTGTGTGTGTCAGATGGTCTAACCAGTGTGTGTGTGTCAGGTGGTGAACAGCAGCAGCTCTAGGCATGGACTCTTTCCTGAAGGAGTAGCTGTAGAAATGCTGCACACAAACTCACATATATGTCCATATGTCTGTTACAAGCTTCACAGATAACATGGAGTGTCTTTTACAAGCTTTAGACAACTGTGTTTAATCTTGAATGGCCCAAAATGTTCATGTTGAGTGCTGTTATCTTGGTGCTAAATGACTACGGGAATCCCATAGGGGTGCAAGCAAAAAATAGCAATAGATGTGTTTTTTTCCTTGGTTTTTGATATTTATGGTCTGAATTTGGCTTACTTCTAACAGTTATGGTTCTTCTTGGTATCTATTGCTCATTATATGTTTATGAGTGTCCAAGAAACAAAAAATGTTTCTGCTGCTGGTTCTCTAACTGAGCGCACCTCACTCCAAGTCCATCGATAACAATAACTTTCACAAACCTGGCTGAGTAGAGGCCTCCACCACACTCCATGGCTTATTACGGCGCTGTCCAACAATCAAGTCCAGCTTGAAGGCTTTCAGTCCATCCTGTAGAATGTTCTGGATGGCTGGACAAAGCTGACCTAGGACCAGCTGGCCGATGCCGGGGCAGAGTAAGCTGTTCCCCAGTCTGATCTGAGGTCAGATTGTGGCACAGTGAGTAAACTTCTACAAAAACAATAATCTAACTAACACCTCTATCCATTCCACTAGAGTGGTAAAGATCTCAAATCATGTTATTTTCTGTTGCTGGAACTGCTGTAATTGGATCTCATGGGATGCCTTGCATTGCTGCAACATGTTTCATGTCGAACCTAAAGGGAGATGTTTTGCCCCATTTTGCCCTGTTATGTAAATCACATTCATTGCCTTCTGCTGTCTCCTGATACTACCTTCTCCTCCGGGTCCCTGCTGGAGCCGAAATGGGCCGTGATGGCATCCACCGCTGAGCCCACGCTTTTCAGCATCCCTCAAGAAAGCCAAACAGAGAAATGGAGTGTTATTATTTTGTACTCCATGTGTGAGTCTTGATGTTCGACAAAAACACATTCATTATGCATATTACGTGCAAGATATTAAGGGTTGTATTTGCACACACCTCTATAATTTACTACACCATCAAAGAAGAACATTTTTACAAAAGGCTTGCATTTGTATGCCTGCAGCTGCACACACATACACACAAACACATACTCACATACATACATGGTGCATTAGCCAATCCAAGGCAAGGAGAGTCAAAAGTAGGTCACAATTCAAAGCAAACCCCTACAGGGAAGCAGAGGCTGCAGAGAAATTTGAGTCTGTCTCTCTGTCTGTGCAGATTCAGGCATAAAATACTGCACTTCACTGCTCACTGAGAGGCTGTGAAGAGGAATCCTCAATACAGAGTGCCGGCACGTTGTCATTTTTTCAATATCAAATGCAAGGCCAGACAAGAGCTCCAATTATAAACAATGTAATTATCAGGATAGGTCGGAACATATAGCGTTCAGTGGTAATCGGTGTTATTCAGTTTATAATCAGAACCAGAATCAGAAAACTTTATTGATCCCAGAGGAAACTGCTGATGCTACGGCTGCACAGGCACACAGAGACACAAAGAACAATATAAAATGTAATATAAAGTCAAAATAAAACTCTCTAGGAAATACTAAAGAAGTACTAAATACACTATACTATATACATAAAATGCTGTGGTCAATAAGAGCTACAGAACTTCACTGTGGAGAAACCTCAGACTTTCTGAAGGCTCCTGTTTGCACAAACTGACAGAGTAATTTGCAGAGGAGATGCATCTGCGTCATTCAAAGGCAAAGTTAGCATGTGGAATATGACTGAGTTTAAAAAATTAAATATGAATCAGGATAAAGAAGTAGAAGTATGAGACTAATAAAACTATAAATACACTATGAATATAATATCAAGCGGGGCTAATGTACAGTCACTGCTTACAGTCCACATGTCACTCAAAAGAATAATACTCTCTTTGTAGCACATCAGTGAACCACTCATATACTCCCAGACTGTGAGCTTTCATATTTTTAATTAAAAATAAACATCAGTGCTGCATACAACGGAAAAAAAAGACAGGCAGAACAAAGTACACATATGAATATTTATTTAGTCTTATTCATATTTTTATTATTGCGGTTGTTGTGGTCATCATCATTTTCTTCCTTTTTATTATTATTATTATTTTTATTGTTATTATTGTTGTTGTTTGTTTGTTTTTATCATCATCATCATCATCATCACATCATATTATTTTTTTTATGTTGGTTGTTGTTATCTATTATTAGTAGTAGCAATAATAGTAGTAGTAGTATTGATTGTTGTTGCTCTCATCTATTATAATAATTATTATTATTATTATTATTATTATTATAGTTTAAATGTCATGTTTTCCCCTCACCTCTCTTCTGCAGTAAATGAATGGACAGGACTTCGCTGGAGGCGTCTGGTGAAAGGCAGAACTCCTCAGGTGGTCCGTCTGTCAGGGGAACTGAGTCACTGAGTGTCTGTGTGACTGAGGAGCCTGCAGGAGCACAGAGAGCAGCATCAGCCTTCAGGCACATGAATCCACAGCGGTTTCACACTAAGAAAATATAACACATACCAGGTCCCTTTCTGGGTCCAGAGAGTCCGGACGTGGTGTTGAGCTCCTCACTGGTGTGAACAACATCCGAGGGGCTCCTTTGCAATTTGGAGGTCAGAGAGGTCAGAGAGGTCACCGAGGTAATGGCTGGAGAGGAACTCGGAGTAGCAAACTGGGTTACTGACTTTGGGGTTCGAAGCTCCACAGGAGAGGGCGCTTGGTCAGGATGGGGTTTCTGCAGTGGTTCCATGATGAGAGAAGTCTCATTATGGTCAGTTTGGTCTAAACAGGTCTGGACTGCTCTTGGGCTCATTGCTGGCAGTCCAGGGTCTAAAGTCTTTGGACTACCTTGTTTTTGGTCTGGTTCTGGATGGTTCTGGAACAGCAGTGGGCTTGGCTGAGCCCAGTGAGTCCGACTGTGAGGCTGAACAGGGCTTGGGGTACAGGTGGAACAGGTATCGGAGCTGGTTGCTGCTTCCAGGTACAGTGAGGAGTAGCTGCCCAAAGGTGAGGGTCCTAAGTGGCTGGTCAACCCTTTGCACCTCCCTGATCTTCTGGAAGTGCTGGGCTTTCCATGTTTGTGACTGATGTACTGGTTGAGCAGGGAGCCCAGGCCTTTGTTCTGCTGCTTTCCTGATGGTGGCTGAAGAACGAAAGGCTGGATGGGAAGAAAAGTGGGTCTCTGGGCTTTTGTGTAGCGAACGACTTCTGCCGACGAAGCACAAGCTCCTAGTCAACAACGAGAAAGGATCGCATTAATTATTTATTCAATTTTCATAGAACAGTCGCTCCAAACATCCTAGATTAGTAATGCTTGGCACTTTAAATATCTGCATTTCCATTACACTTTTAATCATCTTTTATTCTTTTATTTCTTTTTTTTTTCTTTCTCCTATTTTTATGCTTCTTGATTTATTAATATTTTTATTCCTGTAAAGCACATTGAATGACCCTTATGCATGATAATGGGCTATAGAAATAAATTTGACTTGACTTAACTGCATGACCTATAATATACACATTTTGTAGTGAATTTTCTTATTGAAAATGGCATAATTTGTAAAAAAATATATGTATTTTAAAAATGTAAAACAATAAAAATAATAGAGGGGCATTTTGTTGCCATATGGAAACAGAGTGAGACAATGCACTTGTAAATTGCAAAGCATGAAATCACTGCCATGGTGCACAGTCGACTTCATCATCCAGTCAAGAAGAAGTTGTTTAACAGTCAACTATGCATAAATGCGTTTCGAGCACAGAAAGGAATATTAAAATCAAGTTGGAATGCAAAAAATTATGCAAAAAAGGCAGTGTTTAGTGTGTCTGACTGAGGAGTTTGTTTACTTCATTCCCATTGTTTGCTTTATAGATTGTAGTTGTCTTGTTTTGAGATTGTTGAAAACTCAAACAAAAGAACAAAAAAGGGATTTATGGAAAATAAAATGTAAACTTCCACAGATTGTTGTTGGACATTGTTGTGTATTTATATTGTATTGAATGTGTGTGCGTATATGCGTCTGTGTGTAGAGAAGTCACATAATCCCTTAAAATCATGCCATGTTACTCAAATGCAAATTTTTTTTTGACTTTTATACTGTAGTCAGTGGAAAAAAATAGAAGTCATTGGTCCCATATGGCAACATCATGCATCTAACACCGCCACTTTGTAAGTTGCTTTGGATGAAAGTGTCTGCCAAATGAATGTAATGTAATTTAAAAGGGTTTAAAACTACCAGTATCCCATAGCCTTCATTCACTGAGGGCCGTATTAGCATTTCCAATTGAAGTATTCCTTCAACAAAGATGTCTGAAGAATATTAAGTACAGTAGAATAAAACATTTGTTTACCCTCTGACTGAGATGCAGGTTCACAAACTTTCAAGCTTTGAGGCGTCTCAGCACTTGTGATTAAAGCTGTATTTTTTCCTAGTGGAGCTTTCCTCTGGACAGGGGAAGTTTTCTGGGCAAACTTGGAGCAAGTAGGAGCTTCCATGCTGTTTTCCATTGATGACGAATCCCCACCACCCTTCTTGCAGCGCGCAAGTTCTGCAAATGAGGTGATGTGCTGCTTCGGCACACGTGACGGCGGATCTGAGTTTATCTGGCTTGGACAACTTGGCACACGTGGCAAAGCCTCTTGCTGTGGTGAGGAATAGTGCCCCCCAGCCCAGCTCTGAGACTGAGTAGTACTGCCATGTTGGAGGTTATTGGGTTCTGCACCTCTGGACTTTGGGTCATGTGGTGTGCTGTGTGTCTTCCTTTCTCTTGACGCCATTGAGGGATCTCTCATTGTTCTCTTGCATCTCTTCAGTCCAGTGTCCTCATCAGTCTTGGGAAGAAAAACATATGCACAAACTGAAAAGGCTGAACGAAACATACAGAACATGCAAGGCCTCACATTTGTTTAACTTTTAGAAAACAAACGGCATGGATTCGTGCTGGAAGCACAACAAATGGTAAATTGTTGTCACACAGCAAAACAACTCCTTATATGGAAGTTCCCCTGGTTTGTGTTGATGCTCGAGGTGTCAGACGTCATGCTGAGCTTTGTTTGGTATTCCTGTGTCACATAGAACCAAAGTTACTGTCCTTTAAAAAGCATGTAATAATAATAACCGCTACTGGGGTTTTAAAAATGACGACAAATGCAAATATCCACAAAGAAGAAAAATGCCGAAATTTCATTTATTTTCTGTCTTAGAAACAAACAGAAAAAAACAAGATCTTTGAACCCAGGAGACCTTTCAGGATAGTCCCACAAGTGGGTGGGGAAAACCTGTTGGGGGGGGGGGTGTCCGGAGAGTGGGCGAGCGGCGGTGCGCAGAGCAAAAGAACAGCAAACGGCGAGAGTGTAGGAGAGCAAACACCGGTTTTAGACTGTTTTACACTGTTTTTATTTGTTCTAAAGGTTAATAACTAACTTACTCATATACTCGTCACCATTAGCACAGATGCTATATAATTGTTACAGTACCTGGATGTCCCACTTGTCAACTTCATTCCCTTCTTCTCCCTCTGGCTTTCTGAAGAGGAAATATTCTGTTGGAGGGGTCAAGCTTCCCTGGCTTTGACCTTCAGAGCAACTGGTCACTGATGACCAAGCTGGACTCAGAGAGGATTGTGATGAGAGATCACAGGTTACCAGTTTGTAATAGTTCTGGGTAGAAGTCATCAGCCGGGCTTGACTCTGAAGACAAGCACTAAGATCAGAGATCTCGAGGGCTGCCAGACCATCCGAGTCTAGTGGGTAAAGGTTACAATTTGGATCAACTCCACAAGGAGACCAGCAGGGAACAGGCTTGAAGTCATCTGCGTGGGACTGCGTACCAGGACTGTCCAGATCATGTGGTATAGCAGGCACTGCATTGTTGGTTTTGTTGTAAATGGCACTGAAATTGACTAGCACCCCATCAGAGCTGTTGCAAGAAGAATCGCTGACATATTCTATCTGTTTTTGAATGGATGATTCTGAATCAGAGGTTTTAGACTGACCATAGCTGTATTCGTCATAGTCCTCTTCATCTCCCCACTCATGCTCCTCACAGTCCATTAATACTGGTGTGCTTTTGCTGTTCCGCCGATGTTGAAGATTTGAGTCTGTTAGGCTCTTGATTTGCTTGTGTTCCTCAGGGATCCATAATAGGTCCATCTCTTGGTGCAACATCTTAAGTTTGTGGTTGCATACAGAGCCACTGGCCATACATCGGCTGCGACACGGGAGCCAAATCTCTGTGGTGTATCCCAGGGCTTCGTCCTGGGTCCCATTTGAATGTCCGTGCAGCTGAAAGGAGGAGCCCTCGCAGTACTTGTGCAGATTGTCACCATCTGAGTCATCATCATCCTCATCCTCATGCCCCTCTGATTCAGGGAGGAAAGGGTTTTGACACCGTGGGGTGCTTCTTCTACCTGTGAATTTCACCCTTTTGTGTGAAGAGCTTAACTGGAAGGTTGGAGAGGAATCATATCCTCGAGTGCTCTCAGCACCCTGATCTGCACTTCCTGCTTCATCGTTGGAGCTGGATTTGCTGCTGTGGCTCTGGAAGTCTTCCTTTGGGGGTTCTTCTCTCTCAGGCAATGAAATACTGTGGGTCAGTTTCAAAGAACTGGGTCTTCTGGGTCTCTGTACCGAGTTGTAAAGCTGACAACCCACAGACTGACCGTGAGCCAGGGGGATGTGCCGTACAATCAGCGTCTCACCTGATAACTTAGCAGAGGCAGCCATTTTTTAAAACATCAGCTCAGCAAAGGAATCGTCTCAGCAAGTCAAATGTCTCAGCAGTAACTCCTGTAGCTACATCATGCTCCATTTTCATCATTTCAAAGAAAGACCTGAGGAAAGAAGAGGAACATTGGATATGTCACCAGCATTAACGCATTCAAGTAACTCATCAGTGGTGTTAAGATTCACATTCCAAGATATCTCATTTAAACAATTTTTAAATTATTTGTAAAAACAATTAAGGTGGTATTCACAAAGCATCTCAACACAGGACAGCAGACCCAGGATCACATGGCAAGCAATGGTGGCAAATCCTCCCTGAATCAGAAGTCCATGAAGATGAGGACTTGGACGAGGACTTCCATGCTGTCATGGAAACTCATGGGACAAAGCCCTGGGGTACTCCTCCACATAGTAACCAGTGTATGGCCAGTAGTCAGTTAAGCAGCCACAAGCTTGAGATGTTGCACCAAGATGTCCTTACACTCCTAACAGACCTCCGTCCCTACATAGGTCCAGCAGATGCTTTGCGAATGTCTTAATGTTTTAAGACTTTTCACCTTCATTCTTATCATTTAATCAACGCAAAACAGGATCATCCACAGGAAGCTAAAATTAGAATAGAGTAAAGCACGACCCCAAGGTCAGACCACTGAAATGGGCTACTGCACTGAAACTCACCCAGCCGTGACACTCTATCCTCAACCGCACACAGTCGCTCTGACTCGGTCTGTGCAGTAAGTGGGGCATCATGCCACCCCCCCCCCCCCACTGCCCTGTTTCCTCCACTCACATGCATAAGAACACATTCACATCATACTGAAATACACACTTACCAGACAGAAGCCGAAACAATGAAGAGAATGAAGAGCAGAAGGAAAGGGCAAAGTCATTTTCTTGGTTTCAGTCACACTTCCTTTGGTGTTTCACTCCTCCTCTGACTGTTTATGTCTGTCCCTCTTCCCTCTCATCCACCCACTGTCTCTCTCTCTCTCCCTCTCTCTCTCTCGCCTGGTACAGCGGTTTTGAGCCCTGCATAGTCCTATAGCAACAGCATCAGCAATCCCTCTGAGCATGCTCAGTGATTTGCGGAGAGGAATCAGGCTTGCGAGGAAGGCAGCGCTGCCTCTGCTCTCAGCAGGGAACTAAACGCTGACTCACACACAGGCAATATGTCACAACTTGGGTTGGCAAACTTTGACAGCCTCCAGTCATCCTCTTCATGCCATTCCTTCAGCCTTAAACTCTCACTGATATCACTGTTTTGAGATTAGAGTCAAATAACCTGGGCTGGGAAGACTCAAAGCATAGTGAAATGTGCTCTAAACACTATATGTCCACTCTTTTTAGTCCACTCTTTATATAGTTTTACTCAAACTATATAGTTTTTAATGAGATTACCGTTACATACAGTACTCTGCAAATTGCTTTTTCTCAGCGTGTGATAAAGCGTCTTTTTTTGCCAACAAAGTTAACATTAGAATAAATGCAAACAAACAAGAAAGCAGTAAAAAGTATCAAGATTTGTTTTGTTGTTAAAAAAAAAGGAGTTTATATGTTGTGAGCTGGTGAGGAGAACACAGGTTCGTTTCCAGATTCCTCCTCGGTTCCTCCAGCCGTTGTTTGTATTTGTGAAATTCCATCAGCAGCTCCTGATTTAATTTAATGAAGGACTGACTGAGTCAAACCAGGTTTCTGATGGAAACTACAAGTAATACAAATACTGGACTTCCACAAGGAACATACTGATATGCTGAACATAAAATCACTATTTACTGTATAACGTTATTTGTATTTATTCGTTTAAGTTTTATTTGGTATATTTAGTAATAATAATGTGAAATAACACTCACTGTTCATCTAAGCAGTTTTTAAATATTATTTTCACAGGTGCACAGGACTTGCACAGTACTGTAGGTAAACACAATTTTAGTATTCAGACCTATATTGATTTGAGACATCCAGAAATAGTTTTCAAATGTAAATGTACGTACAGTCCTACACAAAGGTTTAAATACCCAAATTTAAAAAATAAGTACATACCCTCTACAGGGAACACACTTATTTTAGATATTTTTTCTCCAAATTTTATTGCGTAATTTTATTTATTTGCTGAGTTCAACATAAACAGCAAATCTAAAATAAGTAAAATAATTAAATACATAAAATAAAATAAAAATTGTGCCGTAACTTTTGCGCATGCCAACGTATATGTTTAATTTTTACCCCAGATATTATTCGGCAAATGTACAGTGATTGTGCATTAAAATGTGCAGAAGTGTCTTCCTTATGGTAGGGAATTATTATGGGTAGCATAATGGTAAGTTCACAGTCAGTTACAGACATGTTCTGTAAAGGAACTGTGAGGATGAAAACACTGTGTTATTATTTTTGATACAATGAATCAAGACATTCATTCATTCATCCATCCATTCTCTGAACTGCTTATCCTAACCTGGGGTTGCTGGAGCCTGTTCCAGCACTTATAAGGCAAAAGGTGGAGAAACACCCTGGACATTTCACCAATCCATCACAGGGCAGGAATATTAACACAGCATACCTCAACTGTACTGAAATGTCTTATGTTCTACAAATCAAGTTTCTAAGGATCTTGTAAAATATTTCAGATGGAACATAATTTGGAGTAACAATGTTAACATCTGGGAAATTCCATCTGGCAAATTAACATGTAAACATTCCTGGCAAATTCCATGTCATCAGAGAGTCGCCATGTGGGTGATTTCTTCATTTTCACAAGTGTGCTGCTTTAGGAGGCTGATTTCATTTGTTTACCAAGCTTTTGTCTGTCAGTGACGTAAACAGCCCTCTAAATCCCGATGGCAGCAATAATCTGTAAATAATCTCCCAGACATCTGCTGCGGAGGCAGAGAGAAAAGGGTAATCAACCTG
>JBBPCZ010000037.1:515765-527134 GCA_037974445.1 Brycinus macrolepidotus
TAAATACATATATATATATATATATATATATATATATACATATACACACACACACACACACACACACACACACACATACATATTTATATAAATATATGCACATACATACATAAGTATATATTTACACTGCATGTAATATTAAAACAAAAAAAAAACACATACAGGAATAAAATGTGTATGTCTAATGCTAAAAATAACTTAGGATAGGATAAAATATGAATGAGTTTACCTTTAAAAAGGGATTGTCATTATCCTAATTAACCACAAAGCACTCAAATGCAGCAGAGTCAGAGTTTGCAAATATTTACATTAAAAAAAACACAACAAACACGTTTGTTCCCTGATCCTGGACGTAGAAATGTACAGGTATACCCACCACATCGCTAACAAGCGGGATTGGTTTCCTCTTCCGTAAGTCTGGCATGCTGTCAATCCCAAACAGGCCACTCCCACTTCTGTGGAAAACAGATATGAGAATCACTCACATTAAATAGTGGATTCCCATCATAAACTTCTGTTTCTGACACTTATTCAGCACTTATGGTAGAATATACACTACAAACTGGTAATTTTTTTACCCTAAATTTTCCTGTAGTGACTTTCTGGGGGTCTTTCAGGGAACTCTCATATTTCACACCCTGACTAAATCCAAAACTTGTAATTACACTTTGTTACTGTATCATTTTTAATTAATTTGAACTTTTATGAAGTACTATTAAAATGAAATAATTGTACTTTTGCTCCACTACTTTTCTTCAAAGCATTACAGATCTCAAAGGCCAGTAGATTTTTTTCTAATCAGTCAAATTCCATATATTTAAAATGCATGATTTTGATGTTTTTGCTAAAACAACCAAATAATTTACGCCACAGCATCACACAAACAGAGAAAATGTGTTTTAATCACTTAATAAACCTAATTTAGCTTGATTTTGATGCATTCACTTAAGAAGAGTTCTATGCTTTTCACACCCTTTACTGTCCAGTTCCTGACCACAAATGGCCAATGTGGGTCAGAGCTTTCTAATTATACTTAAAACAAACTCTAATCCTTAACCAAATAGTGGACCAGTGGAAAACTAAGGACAGATGGAGGTAAAAAATATCATTTGGCTGCTGTCTGAGGACCTATAATTACACTGCATGCTACCAATTTCCAATTTTCACCATTCTAATATATTAATAATAATCATGTTAATTTATTAATAAAATACTTGATGTGTTAGTATGCTTATTTAATCCAAAAAAAATCCTTGGAATTCTCAATATTGCAAGTTTACTACTTTTCTATAATTTTCTAATTTATTTTATGTTCTTTTTAAAATATACAATGATGTGACTCACCCTGCCTTGATCCAGGCGTGTCTGGAATTATCTCCATTCTGCCGACCCTATTAATAAAAAATAATAATAATAATAAAAAAAATAAAAAAAATTGAGTGACAGTGTATTGGTATTGAAATCTTTGTAGAAGGAAGGTACGAGTGAAGCCAAAAACATTTACATTAGAAAACACTTTGAATAAGATCTAAGTTAAATGACAGACACGATCGGTTGAGTTTCACCACTTTCACTCAGTAGTTAAAAGTTAAAGAATTTAAAAACAAAAATTGAGAGACCAAGATATTTTCCCAAATGTAGTTCTACATATATAGAACATGCTGTCTCTGCAAACAAACACACACACACACACACACACGCACACAGAATGAGTGCAAAAGAACAAGACAACAACAAAAACTGCAGCCCAATATGAGGTTACACTCTTTGACAACAGTGTCATGTTAATAAAACACACAGATATGATCTTAAAATGATCATAGGTAAAAATTCACATTTCAATATTGACTTATGAAATGTGAATTTGGCATGAAAATGAGTGCTTGAACTTTGTGCCAGTGTGTTACAGCCATTACAAGGCTTGATTTGTGAATGCTACATTTTTATAAATTATTAGATATATATAATCATTCACATTCACAGAACAATCACTGTATTGTTAATATGTATTTTTTCTTCCTTATATAAGTGTTGTTTTTATATAAATAGTTCTAAATATAATTTTCTCAGAGTTTTGCACAGTACTGCATATGTACATTGGAAATACAACTTGAATTTATCATCCATAATGTCTATACATTTTATCAACAGAGCACATACAGAAATCAATATTACCAATAGAGTGAATACAGAAACACTAGCACCTATAGAGTACATATAGAAATACATATTACCAATAAACATAGAAATACTATTATCTATGCTGTACAAATAGAAATACTATTACCTATGGAGCACATACAGAAATACTATTATTCCATAGAGTACATCTAGAAATACATATTACCAATAGAATAAATCTAGAAATACTACTACATATAGAGTATATATAAAAATACTATTATAGAAATACTACTACACATGAAATACATATAGAAATACTATTACCCACATAGTACATGTAGAAATACTATTACCTATAGAATACATTTACAAATACTATCACCTATAGAGTACATACAGAAATACTATTACCTATAGATGACACATAGAAATACTATCACCTATAGAGCACATACAGAAATACGTTTACCTACAGAGTACATACAGACGTGCTGTAGAAATACCTTACCTGTGGAGTTAAAAAGATTTTCGTTTTAAATTAAAATATCAAGTTGTAAAGACATTGGGCCAGTGGCAGACAATTATGATGTATGTATTTCAACTGTCTGTTGCTTTGATATTAATGTTAACCCACTTAAATAACAAGCAAGTATCATATAGTCTACTTCTGCTTCATCAAGAGTTAAAAACACAAAACCTCTGACACTTGAGTGCTGGGCCTCTGTACCATCTGATCAATGCCTTAAACGTCCAGCCTCAGACCAAATGGAGCAGACAAATGGAGGTACAGCAGGGTAGCATGATGCCCAAAGGGCCTTCCACTGTAGTGCTCTCAACACTTTGAAACGCTCATATGAGGCAACCGTGCTGCAAGAATAAGGCTGGCATTTCAATTGGATTAAAAAAAGGATAACTAGAGGACTGAAGCAGTTTAAAAGACTGAACAACAGAGCAGAAACAAAACGCAGACAGTTCAACATGAACATTTTCTAATAATGTTAAGTTCCTAATTTATTTGAACAATACAAGCACATTTCTTATTTCTGAACGACAGGGTTACAATAATGGGTTCATGTCACACAATGACTGTAAATGAGACAATTTTCTGTTCCAATCACATGCAGTGGTGGAGAGCATGCATTTAGTCATGAGCGTCTGAAAACAGGACAGGGCAGAAGTTAAGATTTCAGTAAAAGAAAAAATGTAAAAAAAAAAAAAAAAAGACCAAAATGTTTTAAAGTGACCTGCTCATCGTCTCTGCTTTCCTCTGAAAAACAAATTCAAATAAAAACAGGCATGTTTAGTACAAAGGTTACATCAGCACAAATCAATCAATCAATCAGTTTTAATCAATCAATTTTAAAAATGTCACAATAAGTTTTTCTTTTGATCTACAATTACTGCAAGAAACATTTTCTGAATGTGTCCCTCTACAACCAAGCAAGTTATACCTGGATTGAATTCCTCCACAGAAAAAGTATGCTTTGACCCACTAGAAATCCTAGACAGTTTGTGTCTTTGTCTCTGTTCTTTGAGAACACGCTGGATATTGGCCAGGCACTTCTGGTGGTGAGGGTCTAGTTGTTCAGGGTTTTCACTGTCTGGGTCTACCTGAGCCTCTACCTGATTTACCTCAAGCTTTGCTTCAAGGACTGTGCCCAGAGATCTTGGCTCGATGCCTTCACAGGCAACGTGAGGCATTTCTGCAAGAGGCATCTCCTCAGGACAATTCTCCACTGTCTCTGAACTTGGGATCTCCTTCCCTAAGTTGATTTCAGAAGAACCGTCCACATGGAAAAACTCCTGTTCGGACAGATGTTCTTCTGCACTGACTGAATGGTCCATTGAGAAGTATTCGGTTGGGGTACAAGATGGCGATGGAGTGCCAGAAGTGAATCCCTCAGGATCAAACAACTGGGAGTCACCTGGTTGTAATTTCAGGTTACTAAGGTCATATTCTCCATGGAAACAGGCACCACCTTTCTTTTGAGGCGACAAACTTTGGTCTAAGGTTTCACAGCTAGACGGCAAAAAATGATCAGAATCAGATCCATCCATGGTTGAGTCAACATCCAGAATGTCATTTGAATGCTTGTCAGGAGTGGAGGATATATCTGACATATTCTCATCTGGACAGTGAGGATCAGCCACCTCAAGCCTCTTCAGAGCTCCACGAAGAGCAGATCGAAAGGTGAGCATAGCCTTGCTAATCTTTACCACATCAATCCCAGCGTTGGGTGGCTGGGAGCCATCTGTATCGGTGTTCTCAGAGTATTCCGCATCACACTGTACATCAGACATGCTTGCGTGAACTCTCTCAGGCCATACTCTTTCTGTGCTATCTGCAGAATCCACATCAACATGCCCAACACCAAGGCAGTGTTCACAAGAAGAGTGCAAGTCCTGGCATCCATCATCATCAGTCAGTCCATAATCAGTGAGTCCCATAGTGGAACAACTAAGGCTTCTGGACGGGCCGCTACACAGCTCATCTGCATATGGATCCATGGTGTGGTACCCTGAACTCCGAGAATATGGGCAATTTGGTGTGCAATCACAATCTATATCAGGCACTGCCTGTTTCCTGGGATGCCTCCAGTCTGCTGCACTGGACAAGCTGGACATGGAGTTGTATCGGTGGCCAAACAGTAAGGACAGGTGCTCAGAACTACTTCGGGAAGAGTGGCCTGGAGTGCTGCTAGTCTCTCCACCGTTGTACCCACACCAGGTATCTCGTTGTCGGACATCTTTCACCTCATCTGCACTATTCTGGCAAGAACAGTAATCCTCTTCACTCCACCCTGTCTCTCCGCTCCATCCTCCCTCTCCACTCGTGCTTTGAGGCATGCCTAAAGTACCCCACTGATCCCTTTGTGGGTCATCTTCTCTTGAATGGTAACTACAATCTTGGCCTCTACTCTTGGAGCTGTGACCTGAAGAAAAAGAACTAGTGCTTGGAAATTCCTGGACATAAAGCCTATCACGATGCGGGTAGTTGGAAGGATGGACCCTGCAAGACAATTCATCTGGGTGGTCTGAAATCTCAAGATCATGCAATCTGGATTTCCTTGGTGCCGCATAAGCGGGCGTCCCATTCCTTTCAGACTTCACAGACTTCTTTAATAAAGGACTTTTGTTTTTCTGTATGTCCGTCACTGGTTTCTGTTTGCCTAAGCTCCTGTGAGGAGTCATTAGTCTTTGAGGGGAAGGGTGACCAGTGGCACCAGCCGAATAGAGCTCCTCGATTTCCATCAGCACAGCATCCACACAGCACGAAACCTCATCCACGGAGCCACTCACTGATGTCAGGTACTGCCTCAGGTCAGAGATTTCCTCCTGAATTTTATTAATTCCCTGAAGCTCTTTCAAGATGTGCTCCACTATGGTGCTGGGACATCTTTCCTTGCTTTTGCCTTCTTCTTCCTCATGTTTCCCAGGTCTTTGCATCTCTTCCATCTTGGCTCTTTTGTCCATACAGGCTGAGTTAGCTAAGTCTCCATAGTTTAGCACAGGGCTGTTGGTGTGGCATGGAATCCGGACAGCATTTTCCCTGTTTAATTCCGTCTTCTCAATCAGGTGCTTCTTTTCTACTTTAACATCAGTATCAGGATTCAGCAGAGAAGTGACATCACCCTCATGGCTACAAGGTTCTTCATTTATTCCACAGATGAACATGTCGTTCTTCAGCTCTGCTTTGGTGTGCTGGAGGTCATACGAGTCGTGCTCCTCTGGACCCTGGAGACATTTCTGGACCTTTTTGCGCAGGCCACGTCTAATGTTGGGACTCTGGGCTCTCTTCTTGCCTAGTTCTTTTCTCTTGGCCACGTTCTGCTGGAAAATGCCAGCTTCATTTGTCTCATCTTGTTCATTGTTACAACTTTGGGATAACATTCCTTGGGCTCTGGTGTCCCACGGGTGCTCACTGCCTTAGGGTTAGGTGACCCCTACATATTGTCCATCCTCTTGAGGTTCTGAAGCCTCTAGCTAATGAAAATGGCCATTTTACTCACAATCACCACCTGTAATATATAATTAAGCCTGGTTCAGTGTGATGCAAGTCAACATATTCATTCACACATTCATTCACAAAAGAATGCAATGAAAATCAAAGGGCAAGTGGTAGACATTGTTAAGAGGGTGACTCAGAAAGACACTATAAGTGTTCCATTCCCCATCAAGCTGTTGCTCTCCCAGATACTTTTGATTCATGAATACAAACATCCACTAAAGCTAGATCTGCTGTAAAATCAACAGTTAGTCAGTGTGATAGAAAACCCTCAATATTTAAGACATTCAATAAAACAAACAAAAAAAAAAATTTCACTTGTGGTTTGGTAAGCCATCATCTGTCACTTGGTCTGTAGAGGCTGGTCTTAAATCAGTGACCACTCACTCACTGAAATGGTACAGTACGCAACTGATAACATGGCAATTACACAACAGCTCAATTATCTTGTCTGTGTCCAGTTCAGTGAAGCCCTTGTACTTTGTCACCCCCCTTGCATCTGTCTGTCTGTGATTGTGGATTTAAACGTCAATTTACACTTATTTATTTTTGCCAGAAATCTGTTAAACTATTCATCATAAAAACGATCTGTTTCCTGGATTTTACTGTTTTAAATGTCATGCAGATTCTCACAAATAATAATTTTATATACCAGCTAAATACAGGCAACATACTAGGGTTTTTAAAAAAACAAAAAACAAAAAAACAATTAAAATATCAGTTGGCATGACATCATATTGATAGAGCAGCATGAAATAATATTTAGCTATTTACTATTATATAAAAGTGTTTACATTTATTATACTTTGATTTTGATACAAACGTCTACTCTGATAACACTGAGGGCGCAAGACCCGTCCTTCTCTTGGGGAAGATTTAAGTTAGTGTTATTTTACTTATGACTAATAATGCATTTTAATAAAATATGGGAGAAATAAATTACAATGTATTTCAGAATCCAATCGCAATACTTAAAATGTAAAGAATCATAATAGTATGGTACTGTGGCCCAAATATTGTGATAGTATCGTATGGTCACCTTTGTGGCGACTCCCACCTCTACTAGTCACTATTGTATCCTAGTATAATTTCAACAGTGACCAGTACAGCAGCATAACGCTTAAACACACAGACAGGGGTATAAATACACAATGGAGAACTAGGAACCGCAGTGACTGGGCATGGTTATAAACAGACAGGTGATATTACAAATGAGCTCTGAAAAGAAACACAAAAAGCCACATGACATATTAGAAAACAAAGGCAGGGCATGACATAAGGGGGCAAAAACATGATGGGATGTTACAAATCGTGATATCGTATTGTGGCCTAAATATCATGATAGTATCGTATCGTCACCTCTGTGTTGACTTCCACCTCTACTAGACACTACTGTATCCTAGTACAAGTACAATAGTAACAGAACACATCTTACTGTCTTTGTGCTACTGGATAAATATGATGAAAGGCTTGAATCACACAAGCAGAAATTCTTATTTAGAGGCTGTGTATGTGAGTATTACAGCAATACAGCTGTGTGTACCATGTGTCATTTAGTTGTTACCCAGAACCCTGCTGGGTCTAATGGCTGCTTTACTGTTTCCCCAGCCTGACAGGGTGACACCACATTTAGCTGGTCTTTTTTTTCCCCAGCAGAATAATTTGTGGGACTGTAACCCTTCCCCCCATACTCTTCATCAGCCTCGTTGGTAAAAGGCAAATAACGCATCTTTGTTCATCACTCTTGTTGACTGGAGAATGAAATTGCTTTCAATTGTGAATATTAAAAGTGCAAATTATGTTTACAAATGAAAATCCAATTTAAAATTCCACCATATAATTTTTTTTTAAAGGGCGCATCTGCTGCTGTGTGGCAGGCTCCAACGTCCTGTTAATACTCGTGGTGGAACGGTCTGGCCAGAACCTCAGTAAGTAGTGAGTCATCATCTGAAGCAAGCAAAGGAATACATTTCTCCATAATGTGCTCCGGCAACCATTCGGAGCACAGCTAATGTCTATTACTGCACAACGAGGTGGTCATTGAAATTCAGGGACGGTCCTGCCATGCTCCTAAATGCACTCGATGGCCGACATGATTGTAACTGTGACTCTGGCAAGATGCGTTTCAGGTGGTGACACTCAAGGGCAAAAGAAAATCTCTGAATCCCTCTGAGACTGACCCTCTGTTGTTTAAAGCACTCTGTTTATGCCTCCTTCTGACAAATTTCCCTAAAACTTCCCAGCAGTCCACATTTGTGGTGAAAGTACGGTACAGTGCAAAAGCCTTGAGACACCCCTAATTTCTTTTTATTTTGCTTCCGAAGAGCCAGACTTTCTTGTATCCTTAACTGTGGTCTTAAGGAACAGTTCTCCAGGCTTCCTGAAGGACTTTCAAGGACTCTCATTTTCAGTCCAGTCCCTGAATCTGACCAGTTTCAGATGTTTTTATTTGTTAAGCCACACAGTGACCTGCGTATGAATCAAGAATCAACAGGTGCAGATGTTTCCAGATGATAAGGCGGTGATCAGTATACTGGTGGTGCTGAATGCTGAGTGGGTTGGAACTCCTTTATCTAGGCTCCTTGTATCTTTAGGCACTTTGCAGTCTGTCTCAGTAAAACATTTGTTCCCATTTCTTTCATTTAATTTAGGCATGAAACACTAGTTTTGCACCAAAAAGGTGATTCAAATGAAAATGTAAAGAAATGAGGGGGGTCACAAGAATTTTGCACAGTACTGCATTTTATTAAAAAAATGGTAAAATAAATACACAAATTAAAAGATAACCCCCAGTACCCCTAAAGAGCAGACTGTGTACACTGGACATTCTCATGCCATGCTAATCACACATTCTGTAGGACAGCCTGCCCGATTAGTGGTTAGTGAGAAGTGATTAAAAAAAGCTGCAAGTGTGTGATTTTACAGGCATCGTAACAATCAGAAAAAAAGATGGTGCAAAACTGAACTTTAGTGGAAACGTCACACCTGTACACGAAGGCCTTCAATTGTTATTTATCTCCACAGAGACTCTCCTTTTCACTCTCCGAGTCAACCAGGGAAGTCTTGGTTTCTCCTGAGGTTTCTTCCTCCAGCTTTAGGGAGTTTTGGAGTTTTTTCTCGCTTCTGTCATCTTTGACTCACTAGAGGTTCAGACACGGATTTTGTAAAGCTGTTTTGTGACAACATTGGTTGCAAAAAGCGCTTTATTAATAAAACTGAACTGAACTGAATATTGCAAAAGTCTGTTTCCCACTGAAAGTAATGGCTCCCTTAATCCCCAAACTCTCCATCAGAGGCTAAACCACTGGAAAGCCTTCCAGACTAATGAGACTCATTTAAAAGCTTAGCTTCCTATTTCACAGGTATCATGATGCTTCAAATCTCCACTCCACTGCCCTTCCAGAGAAAGAGAAACAGCTCTTCATTGGAAACTCTCACTTCTGGCTGAAGTTGAACCCAGTTTTTAGGTCAGAGTTTTGTCCCACTGAAAAAGGCTCTGGGCAATTTAAGAAATCACGTTAAACAGCTCTTGGCGGTCCATCCCGCTTAACCTCGTTAGCTTTCTCTAACTTTCTGGGTTCACTGACTGGAGGAAAACAAACCTTTCGGTCATTTTTAATGGAAAAGAAACATAACAGTATGGCCCATGGCGACATGTCCATAAAAAGGAGCCTTTTTGGTTATTTTACATTGTTTATCATTGGCAAGTCAAGCGAACCAATGCATGTAAAAATCTGTGGTCACTTTTACGCCCATTTAACGTGCCATTTTGTGGCTTCCTAAAACAAACATGGAATGATTTTAACAGTTTGATGCGAAAGGAACACTTGCACCCAAGAGAAACTTCCATCACATTTCTTTTGCCTTTGTAATTTAAGCCTGTAATAAACATCTGTGGTCACTTTTATGTCCACTGTTTTTGACACTTTGTGGCTTTCTAAAACAAAAATGGAATTTTTCAACAGTTTGCTGCAAAACGAACACTTGCACCCAAGAGAAACTTTTTTTTTTTGGTCATAGACAAACCACTGTTTTGCCATTTAAGTAACATCTTATTAATACTCTAACCATAAGGGTGCCAAAATGGTTCACAGAAAAGGCATTTGGTTCCCTAAAGAACCTATAAACAGATGGTTCTTTAGAGAGCCACTCTTGTAAACGAGATGTGCGAGTGTGAGGAAGTTTAAAGAATACCCACATGATGAAAAGGTTCAATGTTAATGAAGCCGAGAACCATTTGGGCACCTTTATTCACTGTCAGAAGAAGAACCATTAGAGAAAAGGAAGAAATCTTACCTTAACTCGACGGAGGCGAGAAAAGGCACGCTTTCCTGAGATCCACGCTGAAGAGAATCACAAGTGATTAAAAACCCCCCAAGACGTAAAATCCATCACTGTGTGAAGTGTCCGGATCCAAACCAAAAGGACCGACTTTTGGCAATGGAACAAAACTTGAAAAGAGAGGGAGTGGCAACCCGCTTCACTCAGAGGCAGAAATACAGTTGAGTGTACTGTCCAGACACTGTAGGAGTCTGATATCGCTCCCTCGAACAACCTCCTCTCTGTCTCTCTCTCTCTCTCTCTCTCTCTCTCTAACCCTCTCACTCTTTTTCTCACTCTCCGCTTACCCCCCCACCCCTCTCTGTCCTCTGGCGATGTATTCCAACACAAAGCTAATCTGAAACTGTCAAAACGCCAGCACTCTGTCTCTCCTCCATTTCTCTACTCACTCTCTTATCTTCAACCTCCCTTCCTCTCTCTATCTCTCTCTCTCTCTCTCTCTCTCTGTGTCTCTCATCCTCTTTTATTCTTTCCCTCCCTCTCCTCCTTTGACTCCTATGTACAAAAATGTTGTGTGCCACCATAAGGGCACTTGATGATATATGGACATTTTCCTGTAGAGCTTTGACATACATACATACATATACATATATATACATATACATATTTATATACATTTATATACATATACATATTTATATACATTTATATACATATACATATTTATATACACATATATATATATATACATATACATATATATACATATATATATATATATATATATACACACACACATATACATACACATACATATATACACACATATACACATACATATATATATATACACACAGATATATATGTGTGTGTGTGTGTGTGTGTGTGTGTGTGTGTGTGTGTGTGTATATATGTGTATATATGTGTATATATATATGTGTATATATGTGTATATATG
>JBBPCZ010000037.1:530217-548196 GCA_037974445.1 Brycinus macrolepidotus
ACACACACACACATACATACACACATACGCAATAACTCAGCCTTAAGCAAAAGTAAACATAAAAAATTAATTAAAAGATTAAATCTGAAATATGTTAACATCTTACACAAAAGATTATAAAAGTGTTTAAAGAAGTTTCTCCAATGCAAGGGATATGCCTCCTCAAATCTGAATAGATTTGAAAAATCCTTTGAAATTGCATGACTAGGAAAGGATTTTTGTAAGCAGTTCTGTAAATCTAGAGTTTGCTACATAGACACATACACACCTCTTCTGTAATTTCTCTGCTTGCTTTTCCACCTGGGGTACACCGTCTTTTTTTAAGGTGCTGCTCACATCTTTTCCAGTCTCCTGATAAGATTTCAAGCCCTCTTCCTCCTCGCCCCAGGAGGTATGTCCATTGGAGGGGTGGTGTCCGTTTGTGGAAGGCCGATAGCCTGTACTGTGGAAAGAGTGGTGGGACTCCTCTAGCTCTGAACACGCAACACTCTCCTGGCCAGCCTCACTGAGTGGAGAACTGGCTTGACTGAGGTTCCCTGAAGATCCAAAACGACTACTGTCCGCTGGGCTGATGTGGGAGGAGAAGAAAAAAATTAAATAAGCCATAAAATTGTATTCATAAAAATCCTGGCATCAATACTAAAAAGCTAGAGGTTAGGGAAAATATTACAAACAGAGATCACAGGGAATGCAAAAGTATAGAAACAAGATCTAAGTACCTAAGTAACACACACACACACACACACACACACACACACACACACACAAAAACACAAACACAGTGGAAAAACACTCAACACGTTCAAAGGATGGACTGCAATAATCACAGGTCTAATATATCTTTTTGATGCTAATGCTGAAGTTAGTTCATCATAAATTGTTTTGGAGACCATTTATGATGCTACTAGCCTTTTTGCACTCAAAAGCTCCTTGTTTTCCTGTTGTAATCCTGATGAGAGATCTGCAGAGGGTGGGGGCTGGACCTGGGATTCCTGCTCTTTTAGGAATGGAGGATCTACTTCAGGTGTGGAGACACTAATGTGGGGTTCTGCCAAGGCATCTACTGGACCTGTATTTTGATTTGTTTGGACGTCCGCCTCAGAGTTCTTCTCTGAGCCTGACGTGCTTTCAGGTTGTATTTCGCTGTCACCTTTGTTAAGGATTTCTGCCTTTGAGACCAAATGGCTAGGCTCTATTATATTACCAGGTGCACTTTCTAGACTATTTACATGATTGTCCTGGGCTTTAGGCTGGGTTGTAACAACAGTTGGAGTCTGCTGCTTGGGAGGTGCTGTGGTCTCTTTTTGCCATGGGAAATTTAATTTTGCTCCAAACAAAGAAGCTGTTGGTTCGTTCTTTGACGCCGCTGGCTTCTCCTCCTGAAACAGACCTGTTGAGAATGACTTAAAGCCAGAAAGTAGTCCACCACCCTCTGACTGTGGCATTGAGGGGAGGCCTTTTGGTATGCTGGGTGCTGAAGAAAACAAAGATCCAAAAGATTTTCCAGCATCTCCAGATCCTGGCATGAAACCAAATGTTGGAGCTGATAAACCGGCCATGCCAAACATGGACTGAGATGGTTCTGACGTTTGAGGCTGTTGGGCTGGCTTAGGACTACCCTCTGTAGGAGGTCCTGATTTATCTGCCATTTTGTCTTCAGGTTCTCCAACAATGACAATGGGTTCCCCGTGTTTCACATCACCTTCAATGACTTTCTCATTATTAATAGTCTCAGCAGATAGGCTAACATCTGATGGGTTCACAACTGCAGGTGCTGAACTCTTTATCGAGTCTTGAGGAGACTTTTCAAATGTAAGTAATTCTGATTCTGTTTTGGTTTGATTGTTTTTGGGCGATCCTACATTCCCTGGAGACAGAACTGCATCTTCAGTCATTTTTTCATCTTGCACAGCAGACTGACTTATGGGAGTAGGAGCTGGCACTGCTTCTGCTGGTTTGGATGCCTCAGGAGTTTTGAACATACCAAAGAGGTCACTTTTCAAAGACTCTGTTGGCAGGCTACTTGGGAGGCCAAAGAGAGAGGTTTTCTGTTGTGTCTGGGACCCTGATGTAGGTTGAGACTTGAAAAATGAAGACTGCGTCTGAGAAAAAAGATCACCTGAAGGTTTAGATGGTGCAGCGGCAGCAGAGAACATTTTAGACATGAACCCAGAGACCACTTCGGCTGATGAGCCTAAGACAGACTTCTCAGCTTCAGTAGGTTTCTCCTGACCTTCACCTGTTATAGACTGTGTCAAAAGCATATTATCCTGTTTAGCCTGAGATTGAATCTCAATGGATTTCTTATCTTGTAGTTGTTCCTGTTCTGTACACTGCTCCGAGTGTGACTGAGTATCACAAACTACTTCTTCAGAGGTGGGAGATTTATTTATGTCTAATGCAATACACTTTGCATCAATATTCTCACTACCAGTTACTTTCTCATTTCCAGTGGGATCTGGACACTGAGAATGAGAGGTGGTCTGAACTTGTTTTGATGCATCTACTGGTGCTTGCAGTGCCACTGTTTCCTGAGTTTTTTGAGTTATATGAACTGGAACAATATCAGTTGATGCAGCTGCTTTGTTGTCTGCTCCAGTAGCAGGATGTATAGGACTCACATTTTGAGGTTTGGGTGCTTCAGGTTTCTTTTCATCCAAAAATGACATGTTCAGGAAGCCAAATCCTCCTGTCTTGGATTTATTATCCTCTGTAGCAGGTCCTCGAGAAAATAATGAGGACACATTAAAAAGTCCCTCAGTTTCTGATGGTTTTGATGTTGGGCCGGTCGCACTAGGTGTTGGACTAGGACCACCAAACATGGAAAGCAGGCCTCTTCCAGGAACATCTTTGCCAGCTGTGCCACCAGGGAGAATACCCCCAAGTAATGAAGTAGTTGGAGTTGTTGAGGGCTGTTGTGGACTTGGCCCACCAAACATGGAAAACAAGCTTTTTCCTGGCAGTTCTTTAGAACTGGAAGCCCCTGTTGCTGAACTTGAAGGTTCACTAGGGCTTGAGAACACAGAAAACAGAGTCTTGCCAGGACTATCCTTTGGTCCTGAAGCCCCAGAGAGGATTCCACCAAGTAGAGTTCCAATCTGAGGAGCTGCTCCTTGAGAATTTGATTGTAAACTTGGTGTTGCTCCTTCTTTTGGTGGAATATCTCCCTGGAAGGTTACACTAACAGCTGAACCTTCAGGAGTCGATTCAGCAGCTAAGGAAACAGCAGTAGAGGTTTGTGTAGGTTGTGTCTCACTTGACTGAGGGCTAGTTCCACTAATTGATGGTAATTCTTTGCCTGGAGTTTCATTTGAAACAGATGTACTAGAAAGTGTTCCACTGATAACAGAAGAGGATTGAGAGGGTATTTGCTGCTGATCTGATGCACTGTCTTTAGTTGACGACACTCCAGACTCTTTACTATCTGGCAAGGTATAATTAACAGAGTCTTCTTGTTGTAGGCCCTGCTGTGGGATAGGAATTACTGGCACTAATGGCTCTTTAGATGGTTCATTTTGGGGGGCAGCTGATTCAGAGGTCTGTGTTTTTTGAGGGGTGTCAATCTGTTCTTTTGGTCGAGGGGAAGTCTGTGCATTTGGTTCAGGGCTCTGTCCACCAAACATTGAGAGTAATCCTTTTGCTGGCCCTTCACTAGCATTAGACCCTGACAGAATTCCACCAAGAATTGATGTTGACTGAGGCTCAGTCTGTTGTGAACTAGGACCACTGAATAATGACAGCAGACCCTTTGTAGGTGGCTCTTTTTGAGGGGCTGGTTCTTGAAGATTACTTGCACCAGGCTGTGATGAAGTCATTTGAGGGCCAGGACCACCAAACATAGAGAGAATGCCTTTCCCTTGTTGTTCTTTGGGTGGCACTGTAGAAGGAATTTGTGTACCTGGTGTTGGCCCAGTTTTCGGTTGTATATTGGCTGGCGGTTGCGAGTTAGATCCTCCAAACATAGAAAACAATCCTTTAGCTGGACTCTCATTGGTGGTGGACGATCCACCTAATATTCCACCAAAAATGGATCCTGTCTGCTGTGAGGTTGGCTCTGTACTGCCAAACATTGAAAGCAACCCCTTACCTGGAGGATCTTGTCGGGGTGCAGGCCCTGAAGGTGGTGGCTGAGTGGTTTGTGCTGAAGTCTGCTGGGGACTAGAACTACCAAACATAGACAGTAAACTTGCGCCGGGTGTATCTTTAGGAGGAGGGGGCCCAGAATGTGAGGATCCAGTTTGGGGTGTGCTTGTCTGTTGAGCACTGGGACCACTGAACATAGAAAGTAAACCCATTCCTGTAGTCTCTTTTGGAGGAGCACTCCTAGAAGTTTGATTTAAAGGTGTAGTTGGCTGTGTGCTCTGTTGTGTGCTGGAACCACCAAAGAAAGACATAATGCTTTTGCCTGATGTTTCTTTTGCTGATCCATCCTCCACTTGACATTGAGAAGCAGATGCAGCTTGAGGTGGTGCAGCAGAACTGCTGAACATAGACAATAACCCTTTCCCTGGAGTTTCTTCTCTGGTGACTGTGGGCCCAGATATTATATCCCCAATTGAGAAGCCAAACAATCCAGTTGCAGGTTTGTTGGCAGATTCTGGTTTTGTTTGCCCAGCAGGTGGCATGGTTTGAGATCTCCCTAAAATGCTTCCCTCACTAGCACTAGGTGAAAATATCTGAGATGCACTTTTACTTGCCAAATGCCCTTGAGGTGCCTGTGATGCATCAGGTACACCTGAAGACTGTTCAGACTTTGTTATTTGATGAGCATGGCTTAAGTCTTTTTTAGCATCATTTTTTGAATCAATGGCAGAAGGTTGATGTTGTGAAACGGACTTCTGTGAATGTGGTGGTTGTTGAGGAGAGGGGCTTTCCACATTAAAAAAGTCTCCTATTGACCCAAAAAGACTGGACATTCCTGTGCTCTGCTTCTGTGTGTCTGATCCCTTCACTTCACTAGGAACAGATTCATTTTTCTGTGGTGGTTTTGATGAAGTTTGAAAGGATTTCACAGGCTCTTGTTTTGGCTCCTCCATTCCTACTGCAGTTTTGAAAAAGCTGAGAAAGCCCACTTGAGGTTGCTCAGAAGGTTTTTCATCACCCTGCTCAATTTGAGAAAGAGTGGGTTTTATAGTTTCGCTTGTGGAGTTTGCGGAAACTTCAGCAGTGGATGATGAGGAAGGCACAGAAGACTGCTGAGACACTGTGGCTTGTCTAGCTAGTTTAGGCTTTTGAGTTGCACCCTGAGTACTTACAGAGGATGTTGAAAGCCCTGTTGGAGTTTTGGGTAAGATTCTAGGAGTTTTCGATGTCTGCTGATTTGTACTTTGTGATGGGGTTATAGCAGGAGAGGCATCCTCTTTTATGATCTTTGATTTCAGACTCTCAAGCCCTGTTGACAGAATGCCTTTGGTCTGTTGGCCATTTTGCACTTCACTGACAGATTTGTGAGTTTTCCCTTGATTCTCATCAGGACATGTAGAATGTCTGGATGGTATGGATGTTCTTAGGACAGTCATGTTTTTGTGAGATTCTGGACTTTTTCCTACAATAGAAGACAAGAAAGATGATATCTTCTTAATGGATCGATTGGGCTGCTCCTCTCCAGGCTGAACTCTCTTTCGCCATTCTTCCTCTGAAGTATCATCTATGTGCCTTACTTGTACTCCAGTGGATGAACGACGTCTTTGACGAGGCTGGTAACAACTGTAAACACCTGCGGCTGAGGAATCTGTTGTTTGAGTTGAGGAAACTGGGACTTTCTGAGAAAGGAGTTCTTTCATCCCTTTCCTATTCAGGTTTCCATTAACTGTAAGATCAACAGCTTCCAGAAGAGGATCCTGGTAGGGTACATTGTTGTGTTGTCGCTGTCTTGTATCCACTTTGACTTTATTTAATCTATATGACGAAAAATCCATAGCCTGCTGTTTTTGGGCAAGAATGGAGCGCTCAAACATCTGAGAGAAACGTTCCAAGTTCAAATTCATTATTTCATTACCCTTCCTATATGCTGCAGATAGGTTAAGGGGTGCACTTAAGAGCTGAGCCTCACTCTGATTTTGTCCTGGAAGCCAGAGTAGTTCATCTTCATTGCATAGAGGAATTTTGAAACCACATACCATAACCATTTCATTATGGAGCCAGGCACTAGGATAGTGGTCAGACATCTGTCCATTTAACCATAACTCTTCTTCTGGTGCACATGCATAAACATACTGACCAGACCCATCTGTGAGTAGTGCATAGATGTACTCATAATCAGTGTAGACAAAGTAGCCACAATCTCCATCATCTGCTGGCCACCACATACCCTGTTCTAGAAGAGAGAGCCACTGCTGGTACCACTCGGACTCTTCAAGGTAGGCATGGTCCTCTGTATCTATGTTAGAATAATAATTCCAGCCATTCGGGCAACCAGTTAAATCAGGATAGCTTTCATTAGTTACAGGTTGTCTGTACGCATCAAATGTGGCATTATACATATATTCTCCATTAGCAGAGTAAGACAAATTTTGTGGATTCTCTTCGTAATATCCTTCATGATACGCCACACTATTCAAACTATAACAACTCTCTTCATTGAAAGAGTGCCACCTGCCAAATTTTGCATTACCTTTTTTGCTTAAGTTTAAAGCACCTCCTTCTTCTAAGCAGTATCCATGGTTACTGACTCTATCCAAACTATTATGGCTGCTCCACATTTTCTGCACAACTGAACTGCTGACTACATCCCCAGGGTACTCCTGTGGGTTATAAATGTGTCCCTGGTTCATGTGTGATGCCACTGGGGGCTGTGTGACACAATACTTCTGATGTTCAACTACATTTATGTTGCTCAAAGGTTGAGAAAATTCCTCCTGGGGTTCTCCACCTGGTAAATGTCCATAGTCCTCCGGAAAATAGCCCAGTGACTGGTTATTCAGTTGTTGCCAAAGAACAGATTCTTGGATCCAAGAGTGTTCATAATTAGGACTGAGTCCATGTTTAGTATACAATAAAGAGTCATTTTCATAGCCATACTGTCCAGCTACACCATGTAAGGAGGGATAGCTCTGCCGTAAATATGGCTGAGACATTACTCCTTGACCTGTGAACCTAAGAGATGAATAAAGATTTTCAGTGCTGTATGACATGCTCCTTGCACTGCTTGGGTGAGAAGAGTTATAGATCTGAGGTAAATGCCCAGTGCTATTTGAAGCATAAGCTGTTTGACTTTGCTGTGATCTTGAATAGCTTGCAGATGTCCTCAGGTCCAAACTATCATCACTGTAGGCAGGCAGATTAATGGCAACTCCCTTGTGTCTAGGCATGAGACGATCAAATGCCCCACTTTGCTTCGTTTCTTTATCATTTTCTAAGCTGCCCCAAGAGGTGGTTTCATTTGCATTCTTTTTTAAAAGGCCAGAGGTCAAGCTTGAGGAGTTTGTAGAACTTGCCCTGTGATCAGTACATTGAACAGGCTGTTCCCCTGGTTTAGTTGAAGGCACTTCTACTGAGGTCCGACTGAAAAGACCAGATATAAAACCTCGCTGTTCAGTGGGCTTTTGGTCTCTTATTACAGCCTGACCAGGAGATGGTGGTTGAGGCAGTTGCCTACATGATGGGATGTTTTGAGAACAAATTTCTTTATGTAAACTCTGCTGTGGTTGTTTCTGGTCAATGGGAGTGTGACTATTCTCTGACCCTTCTTCAGATGAAGTTCTTAGCTTACTAAAAAGTCCAGACAATATTCCTGATTGGGTATCTTGCAGTGTTATGGGAGGATTTTGTTCAGTGATTGTGGTTTTACTCTCTACAACAGAACATTGTCTTAAATCACTTTGAGGTTTGGGATGGTGTTCATTGGTTTGATAGGTGGGTACATCTGCTTGCTGAGTTGATGAAGACTGAGAGGAAGACACATTATCTGAAGAAGCAAATTTGAAAATACCAGAGAGAAGGCCACCTTGCTGAGACGTTGTTTGTTGAGGTGCATTTTCACTTTGTCTAGAACCCTGTACTGTGTTTGTTTGTTGTGCATCTGAGTGACTACTCAACATTTTCAACTTCTGGGTGTTATTTTGTTGCTGTATATTTTGGTTGGGTAGCTGATGAGGAGAATGACCAGTAGCTGATAACTGTTGTTGCTGAGGGGTGTTAGCTGGAGTACTTGAGATACTATCACTGGAAGCAAATTTAAAAAGCCCAGACAAAATACCTCCTTGTTGAGGAGGACCTTGTTGGGGAGATGCTTGCTGAGGTGCTGCAGGTTGTTGAGAGAGCTGACTGTGTGTGGGGACTCTATGTTGATGTGGTGCATTTGCTGCTGATGCTGCAGATACATTTTCAGCAGAGGAAAACCTTAAAAGCCCAGAGAGGAGCCCTCCTGTTTGAGGTTGGTTGGATGCACTTTGTTGAGGATATGGCTGATGCTGCTGATGAGTCTGCTGTGAATTTATTGGTTGACTTGGATTATTCTTTGGTTGCATTTGACTAGGTTGTGTGGCTGTGGAAACATCACCGCTAGAGGCCAATTTAATGATACCGGACAGCAAACCTTGTTGTGTTTGATTAGGGCCTGCTTTAGCATCTGATGTCTCCTCAGAAGAAGTAGATTTAAACAAGCTAGAAAACAAACCTTGAGGTTCTGGCTGAGAAGGCTGGTTTTCTGCAGTACAAGCTGCTGTCGGACCTGAAGCTTGTTGCCAAGTTTGCATTTGCTGGTTAACTGTCCTGCCAAGGTTTTGTTGTTCACCTCTTGTGACTTTCTGATTTGATCCAATTGGTGGCTGAGAACTTTGGTTCACTGGCCTCTGGCCCTGTGGAGCAGCAGCCTGCGCAATTTCATTTGATGCAGCCTTGAATAGGTTGGAAAACCAGCCTGTCTCTGTATTTACTTTAGGCTGTGTTTCATGAAGACCAGCGGCATTCTGTGGTAGAGATTTGGCATTGTCAGGGTTTGAAGAGGGAGCAGTGTGTGCAGAGCTCCTGTTAGCGGGACATGCTTGATCTGGCTTTGTGGGATTTTGTGGTGTGTTTTTGGGTACACTGCTTTCATCACCTGAGGCAAATTTTAGCAGGCCAGATAATATTCCTCCATCTGCTTTAGGGGGCTGCTGGGCAGACAGATTGTCAGAAGAAAGGAAAGAAAGTTTGATTTTTCCTCCAAGTAATGAGTTGTCCAAAGGATTTTCTTTACTTACATCCTCTGCTGATCTGAAAATCGGAAAAACGGTTTGCGTCTGATGTTGAGGAGGCATAGCAGGTACAGGTGAGATCAGCGAACTAAACGATTTCTTGAAAGGACTGAAAAATCCTGAATCCGTAGATTTTTGTGATGTGGTTTCCATATGTTCAATTTTACTATGCTGCTCCATAAAACCATTTGTAGATTTTCCTGTGTCACTCCCATATCCTCTTCCAGGTTTACCTTCCCTTAAATTAGCCCCCACAGCTTTGGGATGGTCCAGTGGCTGCTTATGGATCCCATCTTGCTTGTTCAGATCAAAACAACCATCTTCTGAAAAACTTTTGCTTGTGTCCTTACCAGCACTTTCCTGACAGAACATCTTTTGAGGGTTCATTTTTCCCAACCCTGAGTTTGCAGAAGAGGGAGGTTGAGTTTCATCTAGTTTTTGAGTCATAATTTCACTATTATTTTGTGGCTGGGTATGACTCTTGGCTTGGGCGTGTTGATTTATCTCTTGTGATTTCGCATCTGAAGGCCGAAAAGGCATTGGGAACTTTCTATCAGCTTCTTGTGTAGGAGATACCACAGCTACTGGTGTTGGGCTTGGAGATTTTGAGACTGGCATGAAAGAGAACAGCTTTGACAAACCAGAACTACCTGTAACATTAGCTGATGTTTCTGAATGTTCAACAGAATTAGATCTTGTTTGTTTTGAACTTGGGCTAACTTTATCAGTAAAGGAGCTAAATAACGAGTTCATGGCATTCTTCACCCCAGACATGCCCTGTTCTGATGAATTTTTTTCTTTGGCCTCCAAAGATGTTTCATCTTTTGTCTCCTTGGGAGTAACACCCTGCTCATCTCCAGTAGATTCTGTTCTTGCACTACCCTGGGAGGACAGCCTTGATTTGCTAGATTTAGGCAAGGAACCATATTTGCTGATCTCCTCTTCTTTTTCGGCTAGGTATTCAGACACAGTTTCTACCAGGCACTGAAGCTCATCCATGGGGTCAACATACTCATCACTGGGTTCTTCCACAGGGGACAGCATGGTCTCTGGTGCCCACCCCCCAATTTTACCCTTTGAAGCCTTCTTATCTCGATAACCCTGAAGTTTTTCATTGTAGCCAACGTAAGGCAAAGTATACCTGCTGCGGTCATAACCCCGACTATCTTCAGAATGGAATGCCTCAGCTAAAGAGGCAATTTCTTCTAACTCCTCCTCAGAACCCAATGAATTCTGCATTTCATCTGAGCCCTCAGAATCAAGGCCTACCCTTGCCCTGAGTCTCTCTGCTTCTTCCTCTTGATATGCTACATAGTTCTCTAATGTGTTTTCCAGCTTGTTTTTGGCCCACATTCTTGTCTTGTACAGTAAGCCATTTTTGTATGGCCTCAGGCATGGCATCATCTTTTCATCCTCTTCTTCCATTTCGGCTACTTGACGCAATACGAGCTCGCCTCTTTTCTGTCGGAGAAGAGCAAGATCAGGGGGGAAATAGTCATCCTCAGTGTGTTTTGCCTGAGTGTTCACAAGCCCTCCTGGATCTCTGATCTTTTTCTTGCGTCTTCGGTCAATGGTGTCATAGCCCTCGGGGTAGGCAGCGTTCAATGAGGACTTCCCTTTTGTTTTCAAAGGCACCTGGCTGACTGTGGAGTCATGACCAGAACTTCCCATGTGGAGGATTTTGTTGTTTTGTCTGCCTTCCACTTCATCCCAGTAACCATCTTCTTTATCAAGGAAGTCCTCCAATGAGCTTTTACCCCAGATTTTGTATTTGGCCTCCCACTCCTCCACCCCCATACCTGAATCAACAGGAATGATTCTGACCCCCGCTCTCTGATTTAAATTTTTACTATAAAATAAAACACAAATTAAAAGAGGAATGGGGAATCAAAAAAGGGAAAGAGAAAGAGAAAAAAAAATAATTCAACATAAAATAATAACAGACAGAAGACAGAAGACTGCAAGCATTAGGTTCGGTATCAATTATCTGTGCTGTCAATAATGCTGTCATTAGTCAAAGGACTTTTTCATAGAAATACATTGTAATGTGAGGTATAAGATATATTTCCAGAAAATGTATTCATAAAAGCAACACCTGACCTGAAGGAGTGTGTACACATCTTTATCAACCACTCAAGCACAAGACACAATAGTCACACTTGATTAAGAAGGTATAGGTCATTATAATGATCTAAACTAATAAGTTATTTACAAGAAAAAAAGAAAAAAGGACAAATATGTGATCAGTCTGCATCAAAGTCACTGTTATACAGTTTAGTTTGTGTGTCAGCTACTAAAAGAATCAAACTGTTAACTTTACAAAGAGCATAAAACAAGGGGGAAACCATCAAAACACTTGCACTTATTGATTTTTCCACTGAGTAAAAGGCGAATCAAACAATTCCCCCCATGCAGACTCTTTGAACTAGACAATTCCGCGACAGGCACAAAAGTACACACAGCGATATCTTTAACAACAATGCCACAAACTGGAATGGTCTTATTTCTCTGTGGTCCACTTGCACTGAGGCTTTGAGTGAATAAACCAAACTATGCAATGAAATGCCAAAGGGGGAGTCTCACAGGCAACAAAAGGACTTCTGGCTAAGTAAAGCTGTTTTTCTAAAGACTGCACCAGACAATGACACAAATGCCTCTAGTTCGCTGCTGCTGTAGAGTCCACATTTCAGAATTAAGCCCTCTCCGTTCTGTCTTTACACAGGGGAATTCTGAGACTGTTGCTTGTGAAAAATTGCTGTGATACATGAAACTAAAGTTGTGCGGGACAACAACAGACTCTACCTGCTTGCATGATGGTCTCTATAGTCCATTTCAAAACTATGCATGGAATCTGCACAGGAGTCTATGTGTTTCTGTAAACGTGGTCCCATGGGGTACTGATGTAGGGAGGAGTTGGGCTGGGCTGTGGTGTGGTAGCGTGGGGGAAGACTGTTGCTCGTCTCGCTCCTGTAGTCACTGTCGCGATCGTCCACCGCACTGTCCAGATCATCCAGTGCTGTGGGATCAGAAATAAATAGCTCACAAAAAGCAGGTTGTTCCAAAGGCTTAAATTTGACAACTTATACCAAACTAATATAACACATTTGATAAAAAATGGATAAACAAATGAAGGCATTGAAGCTTCTAAGGGTTTAATATGTTATTGGCCATGTTATGCAGCATATTCAGCCTAATCAGCCAAAAATGTCAAATGAGTATCGCAGAACTGAAATATGCCTATATCTTGCACTGAACGTCTCACTCATTGTTCATGATGAGCACAGTATCATGATCAGTATCAAATCTGCTCTTTCTGTAGCACAGGAACGTTTTCCATAGATAATTTCAACCCATTTCTCTGTATTTAGATAAATACTAGCACAGCCTTTGACACTGTCAATTATAAGATACTGCTAGACAGATTAGTCAGGCTCTCAGGAACTGTCCTGAGATGGATAAGGACATACTTAGAAGGCAGGAGTTATTTCATCTCTATCATCCCTTACGAATCAAGGAAAACAGTCATGCGGATAGAAGTCCCACAAGGATCCATTTTTGGACCCCCTTTATTCAGCTTAAACATGCTACCTCTTGGGCAAATTCTTCAAGAGTATAAGATGGCTTAGCATACCTATGCAGACGACACTCAGATTCATCCAGTTCTTTCACCAAATTATTTCAATCTCACTCATTGTGTTTACGCCTAGAGAAAGTAAAAGGTTGGATGCAACAAAATGTCCTTCAGCTATATGAAGACAAGATGGAGAAATCTCTGTTTGGGAACAAAGCAGGAAGGCTGCTGCATGGTGCTCATCTGGAATCTAAGGCAATAAAAACTACAACCCATGCCAAAAAACTTGTATTTAAAGATGGGGGTCTTAGCTTCAGTAACCACATAGCTAAGAACATAGCTAAAGTTAGTGTCAGAGCAAGATTTGGAGTTACTCATCTATGCCTTTATATCCTGCAAGGTTACCTATTACCTTGCTCTTCTCTTTAGCCCCTCCAAACAGACTATAAGGTATTGAAAATACTGCTGCTAGAGTTCAATTAAAAATTAAAAAAAAAACAGCGCACACATTACTCCAATCCTCAGGTTTTTACACTGGCCTCCAATCAGATACAGAATTGAATTCAAAGCGGTATCCCTCAATGGTTTGGGCCCTAAGTTTAGTTCTGAAAGTTTTGATGAATATCAGCCTGAAAGGTCCCCTAGATCAGCAGAATCTGGTCAGCTAGTGGTGCTCAGAGCTGAAACTAAAGAGGGTGGAATGACATTTAGTCATTATGCTGCCCACTGCTGGAACCAGCTCCCCATGGAGATCAGATCTGTTCCCAGATTTAAAAAGAAGCTAAAATCGGCCTTCTTGCCCGCTGCCTTCAAATCATCAATTAGCTCTAATTCTATCTTTGTAACACAAAAACCATGCAGTTTCTTTTATACTGCAATCGTTACTTTTAACTTACTTTACTTTTTACGCTTTTATTTAACTCTGTAAAGTACATTGCATGACCCCTGTCCTATATAAATAAACTTGCCTCGTCTTTAACATGTGTGTTGCGATGCAAATTTTTTGTTCTTTTACAAAGTACAGGGAAAGATCCATTAAGATATTAGGGCAACACATAACCCCACATGATGGGTCACAATGAATAGCAAACACGACCAGACTCACAACCAAACACACATGGATATGAAGAAAACAAACAAACAAACATTTAAAAATCATTTAGAAAATTAACAATAACATACAAATAACGGTTGAAAACACAAAAAGGCTCACAAGTACACAGTATGACATAGCCAGCAATGCAAATGACATAACTTAACAGGCTCAGGAGGCAGGTTCATGCACCTTATACAGCCAAAATAAACAGGCAATCACGTAAACTGTGCAGGGTTTAAAAGACACAGTAAAATAATGGAATCAACTCCAGACAAAGGAGAAAACGTACAGTGATGAAGAGATAGAGGTGTAGTTTATTCTCACCCTCAGGGGTGTCATTAAACTCTGGCTAAGACAGAACTGGTTAAACGATAACAGACTGTGAGTACATATATGCCCAGAGTTGCCAGATGGAGCATTTACCAGCCAAACTGGCTGAACTGGACATGGACAAAATTTGGGCTGGTTTATCATGATGTTTGTTTTGGTTTTTTTTTTTTTTTTTTTAACAAATATTGATTAAAAAATCAAGCTAAAATTTAAAGAGGCTTAACTACTCCCCACATCCCATCAGTCATCAAAACTATGACTGGCATATTTTATTCCCTCCTGTTGTGAGGAGGCCATTGCCAAGATAACTGGCATCATCCGCAATCTCAAGGGAAAGACATGGCATGGATTAGCCAGTTCATTTGGTATTACTGACTGTGCGCATTTTGACTGGCCTGTGATCAGTGCGTGACCAACATTTGAAAGTAAAAAAAAAAAAAAAAAAATGGCCATGCTTCTTTCTTTGTTTGCATTATTACTGTAATTTATTAGCCCTTCTGATTACAGGGAATCATATGACATAGTTAAATAAACAAAATATTAATATCTGGAAAACACTAATGAGCTTAAGATAGCAATGCCACACTGTCCTTTCCCCTCTCTTTAACACCTAAGCTATTAATAATACATTCATCTGAATCCGAAATGGCTCCCTACTTCCTCTAGAGGGCGCTATGTAAGTTCCAGTTTCTACACCCATACAGTGCACAGAGTGTCCTTTATGGAGTTTTGCACACATGGCTGAATCTGCAGCAGCTCTTTGTTAAACATGTTTTACACTGTTTGTGTGCAGGAGTCTGTATTTTAAGTGCACTATGTAGGGAGCATGGAGCTGTTTGGCTGCTCGTCTGTGTCTCTCTCTTTATGGCGTGTGGCTCAAAGTTTAGTTCAGCATTTGCATGATCCTTCATGCTTTTGAGAATAAGATGCACATACAAATCAAATCATTTAAATCATTTAAATCCTCAATATTCTTTAATTGAAAGTAGTAGTCTTTTCCTCATCTAGGAGTGAACAGGGACATACAAATGACATAAAAATCTGGTTCTTCAGACTAGTGACAAACTTAAAGAGACCAACCAACAACTTGAATAGCCTATTTTTCAGCAGTTAACATATCCTGCAGTGTATTACTTATCACAATGCTTTAAATGTTGTATTATTTAATATTATTTTATGATACTTGTCCATTTGGGTGGTTTTCTATGAATTTTGGTGGCGCTGGAACATTTTTTGACTGGAAACTAAAGCCAGTCTGGCAACCCTGATATATAGCACTGTGCTGCAGCTTCACACACACATTCATTTGATTCTAAGCGCTTAATTGGTGTTATTCGGGTTCTTCTAAACTCTATTTTAGCATGTGTTCAAGGCTCGTGCCTCAGCCTGGTTGTAATTGTTACAGGAGGTCTCCCAAAAGTACGTAGAGTTTTAAAGGTGGAAAATTTCAAAAATCCAAAAAGACGGCCACCGCATGTTTACCAAATGCAAGTAAACTGAGCTGAATATGTAAAACCACCCATGTGCCCAATTTCTCCACCCATTTTCTGTATAATTTTTCCATGTACTAAACATGGCCCAAAACTGGTGAGGCTCGTGAATCGGTTGTGTAAATAGAACTTGTCCAATTCGCACATAAAAATCTTTGTACTTCCAAGACAACCCTTAGAACACGAGAGGCATGGATCCATTCCAGAAGCGCAACAAAAGGTACATCACTGTCATACGGTAAAACAGCTCCTCGTATGGAAGTTCCTCCAGTTTGTGTTGATGCTCGAGGTGTCAGACGTCATGCTGAGCTTTGTTTGGTGTTCCTATGTCATGTAGAACCAAAGTTACTGTAATTTAATAATAATAATAATAATAATGTAATAATAAAAAAACGCTACTGGGGTTTTAAAAACGGTGTCACACGCAAATGAACATAAAGAACAAAAATTATTTTAGGTCTTAGAAACAAACGGATAAAAACACAAGATCTTTGAACCTGGGAGAACTTTCAGGATAGTCTCCGCCCACAAGTGGGTGGGGAAAACCTGCAGGGGGAGGGGGGGTCCGGAGAGCGGCCGAGCAAAAGGGCAGCAAAAGGTGAGCGTGTAGGAGAGCAAACACCAGTTTTAGACTGTTACACTGTTTATATTCGTTGAAATCAAATTTTACTGATACACATTGAGTTCTAAGGGTTAAATTAAAGTGCATGAATATCCCCTTGACTAGGGAAGAGTTTCTGAGCCAGGGAATGTGCACATATGCTGGGTATGCCAAAGGTAAGAGGGGAAGAATCAGCCATCAGGGTAAGGATGCATTTTTCCAGCCCTGCACGGCACTGTTTAGTGCTTTCCCTCCTTCAAAACACCTGAAATAAATAGTCAAGCGTGCAGGGGAGAACACTGAACTGTGCAGTGCTGGGGTCCTCCTGGGTTAGGGGTAAGAAACAACAGGGTCATCTGTAGCGTAATGGCAAAATAATTACATACTCTGCGAGTTGGCCCATCCAAAATAGTTGCCTGGTAAATCGAACAGCAGAGAGGTGATAGGAGGGGAATTGAAAAAATGACTTATTTCACCAAAAATGTGCTTCTACTAGAAGTAATGTCCTCCAGTACTTCGACACAACAGCACACAGAACAGCCCAGAAAGAACAAGGTGCTCTTGGGCAGAGAAATAACTGCATGGCGCCATCTAGTGTAAAAATGGAAGAAGTACTCACAGCATTGAGAGGCTGCAAAGGGCAGCGGGTGTCGCCCTCCATCGTCCGGCAGCGGATACTGATAATGAGAAAGATGGACATGAACAGAGCAGAAAGAGTGCAATGTCATTAGTAATGTTATTGTGAAATTTAGGTTTATGATACATATTTCCACCAAACTAAACAGCTCAAGAACGAATAGTTAGACAGATAGGTAGACAGACAGACAGACAGACAGACAGACAGACAGACAGACAGATAGATAGATAGACAGACAGATAGACAGATAGACAGACAGATAGACAAATAGACAGATAGATAGATAGACAGACAGATAGACAGATAGACAGACAGATAGACAGATAGACAGACAGACAGATAGATAAAAAAAAGTCATTTCAGCTAAGTACAATAAACAGGTAAAGGCTGGTGTCACACTACAGTCGTGTGCAAAGAATTGGCCACACCTGATCAAATGACACGTTTTTGTTGCTTTTTTAATGATAACAAGCTTCTGCACATTTTAAAACCTGTTTTCTAACTCTCTCTTTATTTACCTTTGCCATGTATCTGTGTATGCGAGTTTGTTATTTTGGTCTTAACCCCGGCCCCTGTTATCCTGTTCACCTGTGTCTTGTTTTCGTCCCCCCCCCTGCCCAGGTGTTCCCATTGTCTAGTTAGTGTGTATTTACCCCTCTGTTTCAGTCTGAGTCTGTGCATTCTGTATTAATATTTGTCATGTCTTTGTTTAAACCCTCGGATTATATTGTGTTTTGTGTTACTCCTGGGCCCTTTGTTTGTGTTTTGTTTGTTTGTTTGTCATTGTGCAAAGATACGGCAGAATTAATTAGATATGTTAATAATATGTTAATAAACTCCTTAAATCTCATATAATCTCTAAGAAAAAAAAAATATATATATGTGTGTGTGTGTGTGTGTGTATATATATATACACACACACACACACATACATATATATACATATATATATACATATATATATATATACACATATACATATATATATACATATATACATATATATATATACATATATACATATATATATATATACATATATACATATATATATATACATATATATAGTGTGTGTGTG
>JBBPCZ010000037.1:548296-559940 GCA_037974445.1 Brycinus macrolepidotus
TATATATATATATATATATATATATACACACACACACACACACACACACACACACACACACACACACACACACAGATTTGGTGGAACGTGCAGTCAAGTTTTTTCGCTGGACATCGCTGTTGAAATTGAAAAACTATGAATCATAAGATTTGTTTTTATTTTGGGTGCAGTATTTATTTGCAGAAACTTAAAATATCCTAACATGCTTGTATATTTTAACCATACTTTGAGATGTTTGGGGATGCTGGGGTGTTTAGAAGTAAGGAGCCACTGCATTACAGAGATATGAACATCTTTTCTCTGCCGTCAGCATTAAATGAGCATTTCATTTCCGCAGGGGTTAAACTTCTTAATACCGCTACTGGACAGAATCCGGTATGTGCAGAGCCTCAAAGAGATCGTGATCGATGTGCCAGAACAGTCTGCTGTGTCCCTTGGTGAGTAAAACATGTTCTACGTTTTAGGATCACTTCAGTGTTGGTATTTTTTTCAACCTTATTGCATGCAACTAATTACAGCTGCATAATATGGACAAAATCAGTATTGCAATTTTATTGCTACATATTGTGATTGCGAAGCCTTTTAAGATATTAAAGGACCCATGTCATCAGTTTTTTGGATAAAAATACAGAAAACAAGCTACAAAAACACCCTGTTTTCAAATGATGGTTTTTGTGATGTGACAAAACTAACAGACTTAAATATATCTCTTTATTCTGGATACAAAAGTTTAGCCCCGCCCATTCATGCGCCGATTCACCAACACCTTTATTGGATAAAAATTAGGCTTTTGTTGGATTACATGAAGACCTCGATTCATCAGAACACCCAGAAACTCACCTGGAGCTGTGACTGATCACCCTGTCAGAAACACTAATTGGTTTGGGGCGCGTTTGCATATTGCAACCTTCTGTGATACCAGTATTGCAGAGACTGATGCTGTGATAATGATTAGCAGATGATATATCGTGCGGCCCTATAAATAATTGATGTCCTCTTTCTTTCAGACAATGTGACGCTCCAGATAGATGGAGTTTTATACCTCCGGATACTGGACCCCTTTAAGGTATGTTATGGGACACAGAGTGGTTCTGAGCTCCACTTTCTTTCCTTCCTTCAGTCTCATAATTTTGTTCTCCTCTCCCTTTTCTAGGCCAGTTATGGAGTTGAGGACCCTGAATATGCAGTGACTCAGCTGGCACAGACCACGATGAGATCAGAATTAGGGAAACTCACGCTGGACAAAGTCTTTCGGGTATCTGAGACGCTTCCAGTTTTGGAAATACAGTGCTGTGCAGAAGTCTTGAGCCACCACTTATTTCTTTATATTGTTTTGAATCTACTTGTTTGTGGAAAAATACTATTTTCTTCCTGTCAAACTGTCTTGTCTTTGACATACTGAGTAGATTAAATGAAAGAAATGGGCACAAATGTTTTACTATGACGGGCTGCAAAGTGTCTAAAGATACAAGGAGCCTAGAAAAAGCAGTTCCAAGACCACATTAAAAATACAAGAAAGTCTGAAAGTCTTTGGAAACAAAATATGGAGAAATGATGGGCTCAAGATTTTTGCACAGTACTGTAGCTCCACACACTCCTGCGTTCACCAGCATACGACTGTGTTCTCAGATTACTGCTTGATTAATGTTGGAATTAACTGTGATCCTCTTTCCCAACAGGAGCGAGAGTCCCTGAATTCCAACATTGTGCACTCCATCAACCAGGCGGCGGACGAGTGGGGGATTCGCTGCTTACGATACGAAATTAAGGACATTCACGTTCCACCGCGTGTTAAAGAGTCCATGCAGATGCAGGTGAGGAAGGGTTTTGATAACGGGGTCCTGAGAGCCACAGTAAGGTTTAACCTAAAATATAAAAAACTGACCCATATTAATTATTAATGTGTGTATATAGTACTGTGCAAAAGGTACACTCCTGTGCAAACTGTTTAAAGCCATTGATCTGAGCAGTGAGGGACTTTCTGCCTGCAGATGCACAAGTTAACATTAGAATAAATGCAAACAAACAAGAAAGCAGTAAATATCAAGATTTGTTTTGTTTGTAAAAAGTTTGTGAGCTGGTTAGAAGAACACAGGTTCGGTTTCAGATTTCACCTTGATGCCTCCAGACTTTGCGTTTATTTGTAAACCTCCATCGGCAGCTTCTGTTCTAATGAAGTATCGATTGAGCTGAATCAGGTATTTGAGGTATTTGATGTGAACTACAATGTAATACTGGGTTTCCATGAGGAGATCTGGGAATGATTAAGCAAACGCGTAGACGTACATAAAATCACTATTTATAAGAGTTTACTGTATTAATATAATATAATTATAAATTATATTGTGTATAATTGTTTACATTTTATTTATATAGATAGATAGATGGATAGTAAAAAGTGGTCATTTGAGGTATAAAAAAGGCCACAAACCAACTTATTAATCCAATTATTTTACAGTGCTTTCTGGTTTGATCAGGTTGATGATCTGGTGTTTAATTCTTGCTCAGGTGGAAGCAGAGCGGAGGAAAAGAGCCACAGTTCTGGAATCAGAGGGAACGAGGGAGGCGGCCATAAACGTGGCAGAAGGACGCAAGCAGGCTCAGATTCTGGCTTCTGAGGCTGAGAAAGCAGAGCAGATCAACAAAGCCGCTGGTACAGTAACACCTTGGAGTCTGTGCGTTGAGACCCTTCTGCTGTGGTGTCAGTGTGAGAAACAGCAGCAGAGGGAGATCTCTGCTGTGATGAAGCAGAGTGGGTCTGCAGTGCCATCATTTACATTTACATCCTTTGGTAGATCCTCTTATCCAGAGGAACATACATGAGTGCTTTATAGTCCACAAGAAAGCACGCCTCTCATACTAGTAAAGCCAGACATAAGAGCTGCTAGTAGACTGCGATTCTACCAGAGATGGAGTTAGGCCACCACAACCCTCAAGTCACACATACATAAAAGACAGTTATTTCTGAAGTCTGTTAGTTAAGTTTATGACATGATGATGTAGATGTTCTCCTCAGTACTCAGTGAAGAGGGTGGTCTTCAGTCTGAAGACAGTGAGGGTCTCAGCAGTTCTGACAGTCAGGGGAAGTCCGTCCCACCACTTTGGTGCCAAAGTTGAGAAAAGTCTTGAAGTATTTCTTTGAGGTGGGTCAAGTCAGGGTGTGCTTGATGCTCTAAGAGGGTGAGCTGTGACCCGTGGTTAAGGTTCAAGGTTACTTTATTGTTTTCAGCTTGTACGATAAGACCCTCACAGCTGGTTCAGAACGCTGCAGCTCGGCTGGTCCTCAACCAACCCAAAAGTTTGGATGTCACCCCGCTGCTGATTGACTTACATTGGCTTCCCATAGCTTCCAGAATTAAGTTCAAGTCACTAACTCTTGCCTGTAGAGTGACATCTGGCTCGGCACCCAGCCTTAATCCTTTCATTCAGGCTTACGTTCCTACTCGTTCTTCTCCAAGGAACATCGTCTGGCTCTGCCATCCCTACACACAAAGCAAACCCAGTCCAGACTGGTCTCATTTCTGGTTCTCCGCTGGTGGAATGAGCTGCCAAATGTGACCAGAGCAGCAGAATCCCTGTCTAGCTTCAAAAACCTCCTGAAGACTCATCTGTTCAGAGAGCACCTCCTCTCCTGATGATTTATCTGCCCTAAATCACACCTGTTCTTCTATCTGAATAAGCTACATCTTCTTGCACTGCTCCCTACTTAAAGATCTAGCACTTAGAACTCTCCTCTGGTTCTTACACTGTCCTGAAATTTGAGTGTAATTGTAAGTTGCATTGGATAAAAGCATCTTGCAAATGAATGTCATGTAATGAACAAAGTGCAAGAAATGACAGAAATAATACAATAAATAGACAGTACAGAAATGGAAGAGTATTGTGAATGGGATGTAAATCAGTGCTGACAGGTATAACGGATCTGGACCGTTTTTGGCTCTGTAGGTGAGTGTTAGATTCACTGTGTGTACAGTAAATTGGGCTGCAGTGTGAAGTGTGTGTTTCTGTTCTTCACCAGGTGAGGCGAATGCTGTGCTGGCAAAAGCAGAGGCCAAAGCAAAGGCCATTAGGTTGCTGTCTGAAGCCCTGACACTGCAGGTAGGTCCTCTGTAAATTTTGCAATCCTGTTCATTTCGTAAAAAAAAAAAAAAAAAGCACACAGTGACGATGCTGTTTTTGTTTTTGAACAGAACGGAAATGCTGCCGCTTCCCTCAGCGTGGCGGAGCAGTACGTCTCGGCTTTCTCCAACCTGGCCAAGGAGTCGAACACCATCATCCTGCCCTCCAACACAGGAGACGTCTCCAGCATGGTCACTCAGGTCAGCCCACCTTACACTGGCCAACAACTTCTGCTTATTATCCATTAAAGAGCCCAGAATATTTGAGTTTAGGTGCCCAAAATAATGACCATTTATCCGTTACTTAACTCTAACCACTCTTTATCCGTTTGTTACTTTGTGTTTGACTATGTGCAAATGACCTACGTTCTGTTTGGCCTCCCTGTACTCCAAAAGCAGACACTCTTTATAAGTTCAGCAGGAAAGGGAGGAGCTAAACTGCTGTAAGGAAATGTAGGAGAATGCATGAAAATACATTGGCTTTTGTGACATCACAGAAACTGTACATTCAAAATAGGGATGCTAAACATAGGATTTAAAGTGGCATTTGGTAGGTTTACAGACTGTAGGAGTGAATGGTATGTTTAGATATTTACATACTATACCAAGTTTTATTTTGAGTAAGTGAGGCACACTCATGTGCCTGTAATACATGTAATACATGTATATAATATATAATATACACGCGCAACTGTGTGTGTGTGTGTCTATGTGTGTGTGTCTGTGTGTGTGTGTCTGTGTGTGTGTGTCTGTGTGTGTGTGTGTGTGTGTGTGTGTGTGTGTGTGTGTGTGTGTACGTAGTCACATATCTTTCACAATGATTTGTTTAAATCTGTTAGAAATCGGTTTGATTGGAGGGCCAGATGTGTGCTCGGGTTCGGGTCACTTTATTTGTAATGGAAAAACGTTTGTTGGCAGTACGTTGCGGCTCCTTGTCGCGGTAGAAAAGGGTCATAACTTGCCTCTAAAGAAGTTCATTAGCCAGAGTAGATGTTGCAGATTGTGGCTTCTCAGGAAGCTAGATCTCCAGCATCAGGGTTGGTGACCACTAATGTAATCAATCAAGGAAATGAGTGTTTTTAACCTGTGTACCTCTTGCGCTCATGCTTTCCTCCTTCTTTTTCCTCACCAGGCCATGGCTATTTATGGAAGTTTATCCAAGACGCAAACTCTAAAGCCACAGGAAAGCTTAGCCCCCGTAACGGGAGAAGATCACCTCGAGGAGAAAGCAGTGCCTGAACCCCCAGCACCTTAGACGACCTCCAGCCTTTAGATGATTTGTTCTAACTCTGTGATTTAAGCCACACACCAACCTCTGATCCAGGACCTGACAAACACATACACACCCATGAGGAGGTCCTACATCCTTAATGCTGGCTGTACACCAGGAGACAGCAGAAATGAGAAGTAGGAGGATGAAGAAAATGTTTAAAGTGGCTGCTTAGGGATGTTAATAACTTCTTTTCTGTATGTGTGCGGTTTACTTTTTGTACAATTTTATGTTGGGATGATTTACCATTCTTTAATCTCTCGTTTGTCAGAAATTAGAAAATATACATATTTACATGAAGCAATTATCTGTAAATTGTTTTTTTTTCCTATTGTTTTTCCCCCAGTGCTATAAAATGGTAGGTATTAAAGTACATCTCTCAGTGGTGGAAAAAAAGAAGCATTGTTTAGACCATGTTTTTTCCACCCACAGTGGTTTAGGTGTGAGGCCGGTTCCACTAACCTATATTCATTTTCACCAAAATGCAACTGAAACTGTCAATTACTCTGTCAAAAAAAAAAAAAAAAAAGCATTTCCGTCCTACAAATAAGGCCTGCATGCATCATTTGCTGCAGGTTCAGGCTTCTCACATAGTTTATTTTTTTTACAGGGTTGCACAGTATATAATCTAATTGTTATTGCAATACTGATTTCACAGAAGGATGCAGTATGCAAAAGAGCCACTTAACCAATCACAGGTTTTCTGACAGGGTGACCAATCACAGCTCCAGGTGAGTTATTGGGTGTTCTGATGAATCGAGGTCTTCATGTAATCCAACAAAAGTTGAATTTTTACCCGTTAATGAGTGCGTTAATGGGTGGGGCTTAACTGCTGTAGCCTGAATGAGATATATTTAAATGGTTCGTTTTTATGACATCACAAAAACTATGATTTGAAAACATGCTGTTTTTGTAGCTTGTTCTCCGTATATGAACTGTATGGATGAGGGGAGTAAATGTACCATGTGAAACAATATTTACAGCCTTTAAGCCTTTTTCATTCCAAAAAAGCGATGATATGAGCCCTTTAATATTTTGAAAGGCATCACAGTCACAGTATGTAGCAGTAAAATCACAATACTGATATGTTGCCCATATTGTGCTGCTCTAATTCTGTAGGTAAAATAAGAGGTTGTTTAAAACCAGTGTTTCCAAGCCCTGATCCTGGAGGAAGATTGTCCTGCACAAGTGAGTTTCTTAACTGCTTCACCTAATCAGCTCTTTTACAAGCCCTTTCTGGGCTGAAATGGGTGTTAAAGTAGGAAAATCACCAAAATGTACAGGACGGCAGGGTTGGAGTTCAATTCAGGAATGAACTCAACAATTCCAATGCAAGCAAGAAAATGGAATTGGAATTCAACAACCACCACAGGAAACTGAACTGGAATTAAACAGCAATGTCAGAAAGTGGAATTCAGTTCAGTGAAATTCTGCCGAATTCCATGTATTACTGTTTCTGAGCATGTATTTGGAGTATTACGAGTAGTCAAGTTAAGTAGGTTTTATTGTCATTTCGACCATATACACACAACACACAGTGAAACCAAACGACGTGCCTCCAGGACCCTGGAGCAACACCAGAACAGAACAGCACAGAACAGAAGAAAACCACGAGTGCAGACAGAACAATGAGTGTGCAAAAAAAAACACAAGACAACTGGACAAGACAAGACAACATTTAGTGCATCGATAATAGCTACAGTCTGGATGAATGCAGTATTTTGACAGGTACTGTATTCTAGCAGCAGAGAGTTGTGTGCAAAAATGCAGCAGAGGAGAAGTTACATGTGCAAAAAAAATGCAGAACAGAGTTAAACAGCAATAAATATGAGGGAAGAAACTGTTCTCCATTCTGGCAGCAGAGGCCCGCATGCTACGGAACCTTTTGCCAGATGGGAGAAGGGTAAAATAAGTAGTGACATACATTGAAACTTTAATTACCAGTTGAACCTTACAAATACCAAGTAATGCATGAATAACAGTTGATGAAACTGAAGTGAATAAAACATAGAACTGTACATTAACAATTGATAAATGATGACTGACACTGGCCATCAGTATCTGAATGTACTGTTAAAGCCAGAATATTTTTGACCAGTTTAACGTGATAAATGCAACATGTGTCCAAATTGGCTTTCATTTATTCTTAGAGATCATTAACTCCACCTTGCACGGAACTCTGGGAAATGCTGTTTTAGTCTAATTCAGGAACATGCTGATTAATGTGCAGAAGGACGGACACATGTGAGACCATCAAAGTTCATATTTAACTTTTTATTAATAACAGTGATTTGTGAAATTAGCGTGTTTAATGTATAAAACATACATTACTCTTTCTTCAATATTTCTTTTTTATGTTTATTATTCATGTGATTCATAATAATGAATCTACTGACTATTTAACATGTTTACGGCATTTAACAGAAGTCAGACACATCAACACATCAAGTCAAATTCTGAGGAAGTGGAATTTATTTGAATGCAATTCTGTTTCCTGACATTCCAGTTCAATTCCAATTCCACTTCCCTTCAGCTGCATGCAATTCTAATTCCAGTTCTAATTCCAATTCTATTTCCACTTCCAATTCTAATTTCAATTCCACTTCCCTTCAGCTGCATGCAATTCCAATTCTAATTCAATTCCAATTCCACTTCCCTTCAGCTGCATGCAATTCTAATTCCAGTTCTAATTCCAGTTCTATTTCCAATTCTAATTCCAATTTGACAGCTATTTTCTGGTTCCACAAAACACCATTCTAACTACAGTAATAATAGAAGTAGTTGTGGTAGTAATAAAAACATAAATAATGTTTATAATTTTAGTGTCCAATTAAATTGAGAAACTTTATATTGAACAGTATAATGAAATGGGACTCTTATTGTGATAGCAGTGACGTTTCTGCTGAACACCAGTAAAATTATTCAGAATAAAACATATATATTCGGAATTAGAGGACTACAAAATTAAAAACGTCTCGTATATATATGTAGAGAGATAGATATAGAAGTATATTCTGAATAAGAGAACTACAGGGGAACAAAAAAGGCCTCAATTACAGGGCCCTTAAAGGCGACTTTTATTGTGACAGTGGGTTCCTCGGAGGCAGAGGGCGCATGGCGGCTGAAAGGGAACCCAGGCTGAGAGCAGTCTGAAATTAAACCGGCTCAGACAGGGACTCAGATACACACCAGCACAGAGACTCATGATCCTCAGAGCCTCCACTCAGAGAGAGGAGAGAGAGAAACCTGACACAGACTGAGAGAAACACAGGGAGACAGAGAGAGAGAGAGGGGGGAGAGGGAGGACAAACAGAGCTGAGCAAGGTCAGTATAACAACAGAGAGAGATACACAGAATGAGGGAGAGAGAAGAGAGAAAGACACAAGGGGAGAGTTAGAGAGGTTGAGAGAGAAAGAGGGATAAAGAAGGGACAGACAGAGAGGGGAAAGAGGGGGAGAGATAGACAAGTTGAGAGAGTGAGAGAGATAAAGTGAGGGAGCTAGAGAAGTTGAGAGATAAAGAGATGGAGAGAGACACAGAAAGAGAGAGAGAGAACAAAGACAGAAGGGGAGAAAGATACAGAGGGAAAAGATGGGTAGTGATAGATGTTGAGAGAGAAGGATAGAGAGGGGGAAAAGATATAGAGAAAGAGACAGAAGGGAGAGAGAGATAAAGAGGGGGGAGATAGAGAGGTTGAGGGAGATAAAGAGAGGTTGAGAGAGTGAGGAATGGGGAGAGATGGAGAGAGAGGGGGAGGTTGAGAGAGGAAAGTAGGGAGAAATGGAGAGGGTGAGAGAGGGTTAAAAGGGGAAGAGAGAGATAGAAAGAGAAGAGAGAAAGACAGGAGGGGGAGAGACAGGTTGAGAGAGGAAAGGGGGAGAGGAGGATAAAGACAGGGAGAGAGTTTGAGAGACAGGAAAGGGGGAGAGATGGAGAAAGGTTGAGAGAGAGAGAGAGAGAGATAAAGAGGGAGAGAAAGAGCTGGTGCTGGGGTTAAACTGCACCAGGTTTAATGAATGAACCTTTACTGGGCTAAATCTGTGCCTGTTCTGACTAATATCACCCTCATTATTTCAATCGTCATCGTTCATCTTAATACATTCTAACGACCATTAAACACGCTGTTTGTTGCTGTGCATTTCAGACTGATATATGCAAATTATCTCATTTCTGATTGGCTAACCTGTATTGCAGCTCATTCAAAAGGCAGCATGGGGCTGAAACACTCCTTATAACTTCAGCATGAACGGGCGGGGCTAAACTACTGTAGGCTGCTGCAGTTTAGGCTGTAAATATATTGGTTGGGACATCATAAAAACTGACATGAAAGCTAATTTTCAATATATGGACTGTATGGATTTGGGGGTGAACATACTTTTTGACATTTTAGCAATATTTACAGACTTCAAGCCTTTTTAAATCCAGAAAAGTGATGACTTGGGGCCTTTAATACATTAATACAAGTTAATGCAGAAGCAATATTTAGCTGTTTAATTGCAATACTAATATTTCGTCCGTGTCGTGCAGCTCTAATATGGGCCGAAACTCATTCTGGAAAAGAGAAAGTCGTGCTTTTGCCTTACATCCATGTGTTCATTCATTCTCTTTAACCTCCTCTGCAGGATGAAGAGGCTGCCGGTCCTGCTCCTCCTCATGTGGATCTGCTCTGTTTTCTACGCGGGCGTCTTCCTGTTCATCGGTGGTTTCCTGCTGGTGCGGCTGGAGGTGAACAGGACCAGCACCTGTGCGGACGTCCTGCCCCCAGGGGCCGATGTGAAGGGCGATTTCTGCCTGAAGGAGCCGCGCTTCCGGAGAGCCGTGGTCCTCATCATCGACGCCCTGAAGGCTGACTTCACCCGTTACGACCCGGAGAACATCTCGCCCAGAGCCTTCCAAAACAAACTACCCGTCCTGGACGAGATGGCCTCGGCTCGGCCCACGCAGGCCAGGCTGTACACCTTCAGGGCCGACCCCCCCACCACCACCATGCAGAGGATCAAAGGCTTCACCACCGGCTCCCTGCCCACCTTCATCGATGTGGGAAACAACTTCGCCTCCAGCGCCGTCCTGGAGGACAACCTCGTCCACCAGCTGGGCCAGGCGGGTGAGTGGGCGAAAGGGGGGGGTGATGAATTCGCACGTCCAAAGGGGTAGAGGGTCCGTATTATTTCGGTTTAGCTGCAGGGTTGGGTATTGTTTGAATTATATCAATTCCGATTCTGCTTATCGATTCGAGTCCCCATTTCGATTCCATAAAGGAAGACAAATAAGATCAGATAACCCTTTATTAGTCCCACAGGTGGGAAATTTGCACTGTTACAGCAGCAAAGTGGACAGAACAAGAGAACAACGTAGAAGCAGCATAACCAAAAGAAATAGACTATTCAACATAACAGTATATGGTTTCAAAAAAAACTGTACACCATACAAAATATTATATAAATATACAAGTTTGTGTGTGTTTGTGTGGGTGTATGTGTATGTGTATCTATCTATCTATCTATCTGTATATATATATATATATATATATATATATATAGTAGTGTGCAAAAGTCTTAGGCACCTGAGAAAATTATAATTAAAAGCTGTTTCCTACTGGGCAGCAGTGTGAAGTTAGTGTTAAAACACTAATATCACAATAAATACAAATAACATTAATACAGTAAACCATAGTTTCATGTATGGCAAAGTGTTTGCTTGACCATTTCCAGACCTCTTTCCTCATGGAAGCCCAGTATTACTTGTAGCTTATCAGCTATGTGAGAACGTATTAACGCTGCAGAAACACCAGATTCTCCAGATTTCAACACTGACCAGTCAGGAACTGGGACCTTAACTGCGCATACACTCAGGCTGAAGATTCTCTCTTGTCCTGTATGAAGGTAAGCGGGTGGTCTTCATGGGAGATGATACGTGGCTCAGTCTTTTCCCCAGAAAGTTTCACCGTTCGCTCCCTTTCCCCTCCTTCAACGTGAAGGATCTGCACACCGTGGACAACGGAATCCTGCAGAACATCTTCCCCACCCGTGAGTATCTGAGGCAGTTTAAACAGTCTAAACCTTTAAACCAGATTTTGTGGGGATAGTGAACAAATGAACTTGCTGTATGTATAAATCTCATTCTGGCATAGTTTTCATTCATTCATTCATTTATTTGTGCACACCTATATGTATGTGTATAAAGTAGTGCTGGGAAAGTTAACGCGTTATTATCGCGTTAACGCATGATTTACTTAACGCCGACAATTAATTTATCG
>JBBPCZ010000037.1:562386-587169 GCA_037974445.1 Brycinus macrolepidotus
AAAGGGGGAAAAAAAAAAAGGGGAAAACCCCCCCCCCCCCCCCCACAAAAAACACAAATATACAAACAACATATACATACAAACAGCTAAGTGGGATGAAACTTCATAGGACTGGTTTAAGGTATTACTTCATTTTTGGAGAGTGTATATATTTAGCTGGTAGTTTAACACCCTGTGGGATCTCACCCAAACACACACGCTATACAGCTCCAGCTTTCATCATCTCCTCATCACAGGACGAGCTGAAGGAGCTGAAGTACTCTTCTCTCAGGTGTTTATATTTGGGACATGAGGACAGGAAGCGGTACTCTGGGTCTGTTTGTCCTGAGCTGCACTGAGCACACATTCACTCTTCTTTCACAGTGTTTCTTATGTCGCCCTTTTCCTATTTGCAGGTCTCTTTCTTCCTTCGTCTCTCTCTCTCTCTCTCCCTCTTTCTCTCTTTCCATCTCTTTTCTCTCTGTCTTCTCGTTCAATGTCTTAGTCTCCCTTCTCTCTCTCTCTGTCTGTCATCTTTCTTTTTCCTTTCTCCATCTTCTCTTACTTTCTCTTAGTCTCTATTTTCCTCTTCATTTTCTATCTTTTTTCATCTCTCTCTCTCTCCCTTTCTCTGTCTCTCTCTCATATTCCTTCCCCTTTGCTTTCCACCTTCTATTTCATTCTTTTATTCTTCTCTCTTTCTATATCTCTTAGTCTCTCTCTTCTTTTTATCTTCATTTTACACCTCTTTTCATCTTCTGTCTTTTTCTTTCTTTCTCTCCCCCCATATGCTTTCTCTCACCTTCTTCTCTCTTTCTCTCCTTCCTTATCTCTCGTTCTCTTTCCATCTTGTCTTTCATTCTCTTATCTCTCTCTCTCACTACTTGTTGGTTGATTATTTGATTGATTGTTTTAGAGTAAACAGGGCCGTTGTGTAAATGCAACATTGCGAAATTCTTCAAATTTCCCTCAGATTTGTGTTTGAAAATCTTTCTTCATTAATTGTGTTTTTAAATCACTAAACATGTAAAATACTACATTCACCCCTCATTGCTCCCTAGCAGCTCAACATAATGACACAATGTTTCACACATAGAGAGCTTGCAGCGTTTGAGCGCGTCTTCAGACCTGAAAGTCTGGACCAAGTTCCAAACCAAGATTCATGTTTTTGTTAAACTGTTTACATTTGATCTAGTTTAGGTTTCATGTAGCACTTTTGTGAGCACAAGAACTTTGTATGACACACCTACATCCTGTCGTCATCGCTGACGTTTCCCTGTACGTGACATTGACTGGTCAGTAGATGGGTGTCTGTTTGATCTTGGCATGTTGTTGAGTCGGTGGGTAAAAAAGATGAACTGTTCTTCTCATTTGTTAACGCAACAATTTTTCTGATGGCATCACATTCCTTTATAAAGGAATGTGGTGGGGCAGCTGGTGGCCTAGTGATTAGGGTGTTAGTCCTGCGATCAGAAAGTGATGGGTTCGAATCCCAAGACTGCTAGTGGCACCATTGAGGTACCCTTGAGCAAGGTACCGTCCCCACACATTGCTCCCCGGGCGCTGTGTTCCTGGCTGCCCGCTGTTTAACTTGGTGAATGGGTTAAATGCAGAGAAAAAAGTTAACACTGTGTGCTGTGGTGTGTTCACATATGACAGAATGGTCACTTTCACTTTACTAAACCTTTATACACCTTCATGCTTGGCATCGCTCTCCCATCCTCCCATATCCTCTCTCTTTCATCCTCTCAGAAAATAAGTTATAGCTTTTAGAATTTTCATGCTTTTTTCCAAACTCACTTTTGATTTCTTCATCTTACCAAATTACAGTTAAACACTGTGTATCCTGCTCTTACCGTTCATTTTCACTTCTCTTCTACTTCTTTTTCTTCCATAGCCCAACTCAGCTTCCTGTGATTGGTCCAAAAATCTGAACCTTCCAAAAAGTATTTTCACACTGCAAATGGACTGAACCATGGTTCAATTTGATCTGGACCAAGACCACCCATTTGGTTCATTGGTCTGGACCGTGGTGCGAGGCACCTTTCACACCTGCAATTTTGGTTGGGATCAAACTGAAAAGATCAAAGGTGTAAAAGCACCCTGAGCTCATCTGACAACAGAGTTATGGGGATAAAATATTTCATTTGGTTTGATTTTGTTCATTTAAAAATTCCTAAGCTGATTCCCACATTGTCCACTAGAGGGCCCTGCAGAAGGAGGCTTCGAAATTGCCACAATGATGCAATAGGGGGTCTTGTAAAAATAAACACTATTTTTGTTTGTTTGTATCTATCTGCACTGAAAAAGCTCTACAATTTATTCGATTCAAACACGTTATACATGTTAAAACAACTTTATATTGGCGGTACAACGTGCAACACATTGCATAACAATGGGTGACATGATGTGTCGTTTTAGTTTAGGGTGGGGTCAAAATCTCTCTCTGTACGCGACCCCACACCGAACCAGAGCTCTGTAATGCATTAGTGGATGTAGAGAACAGCTAATGACTGAGCTCTGCCTAAACACACAACGCAAACGCTTTTTATGCTCTCTAGTTCCCACCTGGGAGGGAGGAGTGGGATCAATACTGCTTTTTCGTTAGAAATAGCCATGAAAAAAATGATGAGTGATCCCTGTCCTCTGACCTTTTGGTCCTGAATGGCCTTTGTCCACACTCCGGTCCGGGTTAATGGACCCAGAATTGTTTCTCCCTGACAGTAGAAACTCTGCTGCTTTCACCGCCGCTGCTCGTCATGCTGTTTTGCTTGTGAGGCTTTGGAGAGAAACAATAGCTGACACTAAAATAACCACCATTCAAGGAGAGAAGAAAAAAAGAGTGTAGCGCTGCTTAACACTCCCCCTAAACTCAGCACAGCACAAACCCACACCTGCACAGGACCTGTCAATCACAGATCATCTCAGTTTCCACTGCATCTGCTGTTCACTGCAGGGCCAGGGTCTCTTTTTTACTGCTGCTTTTGTCTTTGTGTTTTTCTGAGCCAAAACAATCCATGTAGCACATAAACAGAACCCATTTAGTCGGCAACAAATGGTAAATTGTCGTCATACGGCAAAACAGCTCCTTATGTGGAAGTTCCTCCGCTTTGTGTTGATGCTCGAGGTGTCAGACGTCATGCAGAGTTTTGTTTGGTGTTCCTGTGTCACGTAGAACCAAAGTGATTGTAATTTAAAAAACATGTAATAATAATAACCACTATGGGGGTTTTAAAAACTGTGTCACATGCAAATGCCCATAAAGAACAAAAATGAACACATTTCTTTTGTTTTAGGGTTTAGAAACAAACGAGAAAAAACAAGATCTTTGAACCCGGGAGAACTTTCAGGATAGTCTCCGCCCACAAGTGGGTGGGGAAACTGGCAGAGGGAGGTAAGAGCAGCATGTAGCAGGGCGAACACCGGTTTTAGACTGTTTTTATTTGTTGAAATCAGAGTTCTAAGGGTTAGGCCTCCCCATCACACGACACTGCTAACCTGGAGGCATGAACGCCATAAAACAACATAAAAACTGAATTTTGACCTCAGAATCCAAAAATGTGTCATATCCTAAAATATGCAGATGATTACACCCTATTATTGGCGCAAAAGTTTTGGTACCCCTGGTCAGCTGACATGTTTTGTTGATACAGAGACACGCTAATGTACACTTTAATACCCAGTTACTGTTTATTTGCTGAATTTAACATGTTGGGAAAAGAGTAGACCATAAAATGTGGTCTGTGTAAATGTTATGGCACATATTTTCTATTACATATATTTTTTCCAGTAAGCCAAATTCAAATGATTAGAAATTTTGCATTTGCATTCATATTTGCAGATTCTTAATTTGTAATGAACAATAATACATTTTGTCCCTGTAGAGCTGAAGAAAATGAACAAAACTTCAAAATGTGATCAAATTTTTGCACTGTATCAACTTAAATATAAATGTGTTTTGGTGTGACAGCAAAATATTATATGTATATATACATATATTGCTAAATATTAAATATTATTTTGAACAAAGCCATATCATTAAAGCCATTTAATTAAAGCCATTTAATAAACGGACCAACAGAAATGTTCCAGAATTTTCTTGGCATGAAATCTTATAGAAACAAGAAAAAGTATAAATATTTTCTCCTATATTCTTTACTGTTACTTGTTACTGTGTTTGTCTCAAGCTGAACTACTGCCAAGACAAATGAGCCTTTTCTAGCCAATAGAAACCAGTTATGCTTCAGATTCCAGTCTCCAGTCGTGCTAAAGAGCAGAGCATCATTTGCGGCGTGATTCTGCAGGGTGGTCAAAGCCTGCAGTAGCCGAGGCTGGAATAGATGATCTGGGGGGTAAAAGCAGGGCTTTTTATTGATATATCAATACTCTCAGCCACAGAGACACGCAGGAGTCCTCTGACACGCCTGACAAATGGTCTCATACTCCATTGACTGAGAGTGATTCTAAATGCCTCCTACACACAGTCTGTATCTCCACCAAGGCTAGAGCTCCTAGATTGTTACAATTGCGGCTGCTCCCCTTTTGAAAGCTTGTCAAGAAGATTTACTGTCACTCAGTATCAACTGTAAATGAGACAAACTGTAAAAGCTGGGAAAATGCTGGTTCATTCAAAAATGATCAACTGCAGAGACGTGAAAAGCCATCTGGCATACGCATGCGGACCCGCCTCTGATAGCGATGCGACAGTCTCTCCAGCAAGATTCCCTGATTTAAATTCTGGGTAAAAGCCTTTTTGTTGACAGCATAAAGGTGAGAGGAACCTTTGAAATGCTACAAAGGCTGGACTGATTCATATGCAGCCATGTTGTGTTTGTATTTAATCTCTTTTAGATGCAAAGTACAAACTGTCTTCACTCACTCGTTCACATTTAGCAGGTAAAGTTCTTCACAAGGCAGTTCACATTAGCAATCAAATGGCTTTCAAGCACTGCTTTTCATCAATGAAACTGTTTCCTAGTGTATGTTTTCAGTGTTGCTATCTCATACACCTATGGAATCCCATTTCCACCAAGTAGAGGATAAAAAATAGCCCTTTCTCTTTCCTTCTCTTTCATGTTAAATGTTTGATTTAGTACTTCAAATGATTTATTAAAAACAATACATACTACATTGAAATGATTATTACAAATTTTAAAAAGTGAGTCATTCTTTCAAGATACTAAGTCAAAATTATTTATTTGAAAATTGTGGAATGGGCCATGTTGAATGGGCCATATTTATCATGCAGCAACCAGAGAAATTCTAGAGAGGTTCAATGGGGACACAGAGGGTTTGAAACCTGCCCCCCAAAACAATAAACTACAGTTTATTTTTGTGTCGAGTTCAGTAGTATTTTGAGGGTAATGAAAAAAAAATTACTTTGATGCTGCCATATCCTACTAAAATGTGTTCATTAATTATATGTTACATTTCTAAGTGAAAATCAGTAACACTTTCTATTAATAATTATATTACTTTGCTGAGTTCAATATTACATCTGGTCCTGGTGGGCCAGTGTTCAGCACAGTTTGGTAGTGTCCCTCCTCAAACACTCCTACTAAAATCACCAGTTAAAAGATCAGTTGAACCAGGTGTGTTTAATCAGGGAAATCACCAAACTGTATTGGACTCAGGCCTTCCAGGACTGGATATGTGGATCTGTTCTACAGAGGACACATTTAAATGTGACATTTTTTGTGAATTGTACTCTAAAATTTGCAGTTTTATAAAATATAACATGTGCCATCATTTTTACACAGATCACATTTTTCGACAGGTTAAATTAAACAAATAATCCGCAATGTGCATCAAAATGTGAGTGTGTTTTCTGTAGAGGATGTGTAACTGGGACTCCCAAACCTTTCAGTACAACTGTAAGTTATTTTACTGTTAACATTATTTTTGAGGTTTATTGTTGAAAATGGCATTGAATCAAGTGGTGACATGACTGTAAACTTTCTTGAAATTAATTGCTATTTGCAACTGTGTCACTGGCCTAGGAAGGGGCCAAAGCACACTGGCTGGGAAGTCAAACACACAGACACACACACATCAGCACAGATGCAAGGCAATGCAGAGGCTATGTACAATCAAGATAACGAAACTTCTCCGGCTCAACTGACTTGAGAGACTCAATTTTTAAAGTGTCCTGACTTGCCCTAATTCTTCTCAGCTGTCCCTGATCAGGGGAGGAGCCATGCACAGTAGGGCAGTTCCACCTGTTTACCAATTCAGTTGTGTCCAGAAACCCTGAAGTTTACTAGGGTTGTTCAAACTAGCACAGTGCTGCAAACTAGCACAGACTGAGATGGCTCGGTATGGTGTGTACAGCTTTATCAAGGCTTTGTTACGGTACTTGTGTTGGTGCTATAGGCACATCTCGATGACATGTGTTGTTATAACCTCGCAGGAGGAGACAGCTGCAGTTTTCAGAGCCACCTGGCTATGTGAGCTGAGAGACAGCTTGTTGTTGACAAAGCCTAGTCTTCACTCCACCAACAACCGAGAAGACGCTCTAGTGAATACACTACATAATCTATTGTAATGTGTATTGATCATTTAATTTCAAACAAGTCCCCTGCTTTTTCCTACTGATCCTACTCTTCTTCTGCTGGAGAAGATGAGAGAAGCCTCACCTAAAACCATCCACAAATGGCTTCCAGTGGAAGATACATATGCGTATGCCTATCAAGAAGTTTTTCACAGATCTTTTGACCGACATCACTGGGTACACACCCAGAGAGGACCATGTACACCCATAGAGAACTATACTTTAAAATCTGGGTCTTGTTGTGTTTATATAGTCCCGATGCAAGTTGTTGTGAAGTAAAATTTAAAAAGGTGGGAGAAGGCCACACAACTGTAAATAGGCTGGTGTAGCACCAATGGTCTTTGACTGATGAACTGTGTAGCACCTGGTTGGTTTCTAGAAGAAACAGGACTGTGGTTTTGAGTGGGTTTGACTTAGTTCATCCATGGCCAACATAAAATCTGATCATACTGAAGTAGATCAACTGTCCTGATATTCCTCTCACTCCTCGTTCTCTCTGTTCCTCCTACTATTCTCCTCCATGTTCTTCCAGGGTAGGAGAGGAGCAGCAGAAAAAAATCTGGAATCTCTGGAAGAATCTACAGGATTGTACATATCCCAGAGGAAAGGAAAATAAAAAAAAAAGACTCCTCTTTGTCCAGGCTATTTCTCCTAAACATAGCTGAGCTCAGTTTAACATCAGTATGAGATTTTGACCATTTTCTCTCACTTCTGAAACTGAGAAAGAGTCTTCCTCTAATCTCAGCCCGATCCCAATTTAAGATCTTAAAATGGTCTTTATTTTCTCTCCCTGCTCTGATCTTTCTTTGTTTCAGATCATCAGATCTTCAGATAAACCAGAAGATCCAAAAGAAAACTTGGTTTCTTATAAATGAGTCTATACAACATCTGAATTCAACTACCCAAGTCGTACAATTTTGAGATCCATAAAATTGTTACAGGGAAGAAAACTGAGAAGCCGATGAGAAGAGCAGAAGAACTTCTGTCTGAAGTTTATTTTATTCTTTTGCTTCTTATTTCTCCTAAGGGGGGTTTAGGAGAAACAAGTCAGACTAAAATTATCTCCAAAGAAGAAGCTGGGACAGAAAGGACTGTTATGAGCAGAAAAATCGTCCTTTGGGTATCCCACATGTACAATAAGTCATCGTTTTTTTTGTCCCGAGAGGTTCTAAAGTTGGAGAAGATTTTGAAGAGATGGAAAAGATATCTTTGGTAACTGAGGCTATTGCTTGAGATCTTTTCAAATGGATTTCCAGTTACATTCAGAATTTATATCCTCTCTTCTTACTGACCAGAGCATTTTATGTATATAGCATAGTGTGTTTAATACAGAGTATTTTCTGGCAAGTTTAATTTTGACTTTAAATTATATTTTGAATTGTTCTTGTCTTTGTGTTTCTGTGTGTCTGTGCAGTCGTAGCATAGGCAATTTCCTCTGGGATCAAGTTTTCTGATTCTGATTCTTTTTCATAACACCACTGAACAGATCACAGAGGATTGGTGCAGTAATGTTGTGTGTGTGTGTGTGTGTGTGTGTGTGTTTGGGAGGTCTTTAGAACGATCTCCTCCATCTGGTTCCTTTGGCTGTCAAATGACTGTGACCATTAGTGTGTTTGTTATTGTTGAAGAACGCCGGCTTAATGTGTCTTGGGCTTAATAAGCGAGCTCGTTCTCCGTGCTCACATGTTTAGACCCTGCGCGTTCCCTGCTGTCTGATGTAATTGAGGGAGGTGGGGAGGCCCCAGCTGACAGGCCGAGGCATGGCAGAGTCGTATTAGCTCTGTTAATCAGGTAGATCAATGTGTCACGACGGGGCCATGAGCGGGCTTTCCCCTGCTGCGTTTCATAATGAGGAGTCTATTCACAAGCCAATTAAGCTCCCTCCTCAACCTCTGACCGTGCACATGCAAAAAAAAAAAGGCAGGGGAAGCATACTATTCCACACGGCGACTGGAGCTGACAGTCGGCTTTGAAAGCCATGTCAGGTGGAGAAAGAAAGCACATCCTGTACCGTTTTCATGTCAGTAAGCTCATGTCAAGGGATTTTACTCAATATCCATGAATAGTAGGCATGCAAGCTAATGAGAAACATCCACAAGGATGGAAGGAGCACTTAAATCCCTTTTTAAAGTGACATTTTGGCTAAAGAAATGCACCTTTTCATCCTTAGCCCAAACACAGTTCATCAGCTAAGGCATGTTTGGTGTCTGAAGCTTATTCAGTTTTCTACAGACAGTTTGTCAAGACAAATTTCATTCACACAAACTGATTAGACTTTTCAGAAAAGGTGCTGAATCATCACAGACTCACCTGTGACTGTGCTGAGCTGTAAAAGTTGCGTATGATGCACACAATTTGAATTTTGAATTTGAATTTGGCCCCATGGATGTGCATTGTGCCTCACACCTCCAGGGTTGGGGGTTTGAATGGTGTGTGTGCCCGGCGGTGGGACTCACCCTGGGCGGGGCGCGTCCCTGCCTCGTGCCTGTTGACCTCGGGATAGGCTCCGGGTACCCGCGACCCTAGTAAGGATTAAGCGGTTACAGTGAGTGAGGGAATTTGAATAGAGATGGGGGTGTGGCCTATATACAGTGCAGTTACTATTATCTTAATGCACAATGCAGTTACTTTGTTAATGTCCATAAATCTCTCAGTGTTTTCTTAAAACCTGGAAGAATGTCTACCACCTGTAGAGGTGAAAATAACCACAATGTCAGCACTGATATTTCCCTCCTGATTCTCTGGAACAGTAGGAGAAAGCTTATTTCATCCTGAGTCATAGCAGCACGTTTGAGCATATGGGTTGTCAAGTTCTGGATACAACATAACAGAATATAAAATAAAGCATCTCACCCTCAACGTTTTCCTTTTATTTTTACTGTGGACCTTTTGTAAAACCATTGCATGTGCCATTAAATAGCAATACTTAACACATAAACCTTTATAAGTAGCCTTTTATTGTACAATAATCCGCTAGCATTAGCAGCCTTATGGAATTTTGCAGTGTTGTTAGCATCAAGCTAGCAGTGCTGTATAACCATATTTGATGCCAGTAGCTTGAACTGAGACTCATATCATACGTCTCTCCTAGACACAACTGAGCTCAGTTTAACATCAGTTCTGACCATTTTCTCCCACTTCTTAAATTCAGCTCCTGAGAAAGAGCCTTCCTCTAATCTCAGATCCCAGTTTAAGATCTTAAAATGAAATTTCTTTTCTCTCGCTGCTCTGATCTTTATTTGTCTCAGATCATCGGACCCTCAGATAAACCAGAGGATCCAAAAGAAAACTTGGTTTCTTATAAATGAGCCAGTACAGCATCTGTAATTTGTCTTAGTGATCAAATTCAAGTCTCAACTACCAAAGTCAGACAGTTCTGAGGTCCATAAGGTTGTTAAAGAGAAGGAAATTGAGAAGCCGATGAGAATGACAAAAGAACTTCTGTCTTTAGTTGATGTTTTTTATTCTTTTGCTCCTTGTTTCTCCTAAGGGGGGGTTTAGTCAGACTTCAGTAATCTCCGAATAAGAAGATGATTTATTTCTGATCACTGCTGTGAGCGGCAAAATCTTCCTCTGGGTACAAATAATGTGTTTATCTATTATGTAGTATTATGCTGTAAACGTCTGAATTTAGTCTATTAGCGGATATTATTAATGCAGCCTGTTAGCCTGACAACTTCAATCATCTCTAGTGAGGGCAAAATATATTCCAGTTGCAGAGAATATACAGTGGAAACCAGTTCAAGAGAGCCTGGCCCTTCTTCGTTTGGTTCCTTTTGTAGCTGTGGATTCCTCTAATTGTTACAGAGATGTTTGGGTGTGAAAAAAAAACATAACAGATAGAATGAGACAGCAAAAATGGTAAATACGGCAGTTCCCCTGGTTTGTGTTGATGCTGGAGGTGTCAGATGTCATGCTGAGTTTTGTTTGGTGTTCCTATGTCATGTAGAACCAAAGTTATTGTCATTTTAAAAACTTTATTATAAAACTTTTTTTAATTTTAATAATAATAATAACCACTACTGGGGTTTTAAAAATGGTGTCACATGCAAATGAACATAAAGAACAAAAATGCCCAGATTTCTTTTATTTTAGATCTTAGATACAAACAGAAAAAAACACAAGATCTTTGAACCCGGGAGAATTTTCAGGATAGTCTCCGCCCACAAGTGGGTGGGGAAAACCCGCAGATTTATCTTTAATACTGTGAGAAACGTGAAGGTGTAGCAGGACATTGCTAATAAGTTGAGCTGAGTTAGGTTTTCATCACACGGCTAAACAATGCTGAGAAAAAATGTAAAAACTCAACCAAGACTATAAATAATAAAAGACCACAATAACAAAAGCAGCTCTGACAGAAGAACTTTCCGCTGGTTCCACTCCATGGGACGAAGACCGGCCATAAACTGTGTGGAGAGAACTGAGTCAGAAACCGGGCTGAGATACACTGGACATTCAAAACATGATACAACTTCAGTACCATCGCTGTGCAGTTTTGATACAGCACGGTTCCTGTAGGCCTGTGGAAAAGTGCCTTTTAACAGATGAGTTCCAAAAAGGAGTTTTTTGTTGCTTTTTATGCTGTAATGGTTACTAAAACATAAAATTGTGGATTTAACTTCTTAAAAGGACTCAAGTAAAAGTATATTTCTCTAATTTCAAGTGCAGCTACCACTACAGGGAAGATTTGAGGATAGTACCTAATTTGCTACTTTCCACTTCTGGTTATCAACCTGTTCGCCGTTGGTCTGTGAGTGCTCTCCGCTGCGGCTCAGTGGGCGGCTGAAGCGCTTATTTAATTGATGTGCTTTTAATGATATAAGCAGTGCTTTCCTGTGATAAGGAGATGCGAGTGGAAGCTCTGATTGACTCTGCTTCTCCTGTAATTCCCTTAAGTGCCCTGCAGATGCACGCCCATGGAAAAAAAAAAGAAATAAAAAACGGTGCAGCGCTGGACACAGGCCCTGAGGCCCTTCAGAAGTTCAGGAACGCTAATGAGGCCTGCGCCAGAACGACCTAATTGATGGCCGAGCAGGACGGAGAGTGGCTTCCTTCAGGTGCTCTCCATCAAACGACTGCCATTATGCAGCGCACGGAGCTGGACGGAAGCTTCTCGCACTACTTCCTCAGCAAGAACGCTAAAAAAAAGGGCAGCAGATCAATAGCCTGGGGGAATTTACGGCTGAGGGAAGGTAAGAGAGACGCTGAAGCTGAAGTGCAGAGATAATGTCGTCTTCAGCATGAGAGTTCGGTGTCATCCATCTCGTTTTGAACTCGCCGTCCTGCCTCTTAATTGCTTTTCTTGCTCCGCATGTTGGACTTCGCTGAGCGTAGACGGAGACAAACGGAGATAAACAAGAACAGATAACACATAAAGCAATAGATGCCTCGCCGTGTGGCCACACACCAATGACTGTGCACTGGAGTAATGAATGAAAGTAGGGAAATATAACAGAAAAGCCAGGATTTATTCATACTTCTGTTAGGGCGACTCAGTGAATTAAGTTGTATTTAATGAGGGTTTTCTATGGGTACCACTTTACAATAAGACTACCCTTATAAAGGGTTCATAAATGATTTTCAATCAGTTTGCTAATTATGTTGTAGACGTTTTATAAATCATTAACAAGCACTTATAAACAAGGTATAACAGTGGTCGTACATTGATGCAGGCTCACTATTTGGTGAGATCTGACGTTTTAATGGTAGTAGCATGTTAAAAAATACCAGATTAATCTGATGGTTTAACATTCTGCCTGAGAAAGAGACAAGATAAGCAACTAGCAAGATCTGAGATCTCGCCAAATAGTGACCCTGCATCAATGACAGCTGTTATAACTTGTTCAGAACTGTTTATTTTTATGATTTATAAACTGTCTACAACCTAATTAACAACCTGATTATTATTGTAATCTTATTGTAAAGTGTTACCTTTCCATGTTAAGAAATTGCAGTTTACAAAGGAGGCCCATTAGCAATTTCTCCTTTTGTTTTACCAACACCAAAATGTACATTTCACCACACACCATCCTCTCTTATACCAGAAGACCCTCTCCTAATTAGGTTTGGGCCATACCATTACCTCTGCAGGGTTTACCACACTCTTCACTGTCACACATGACAATTGCATTACCATATTTATCACACTTCCCACATACATCATCACATCACTTCATCTCAATACCTGACTAACATGTGCTTTTCTCTTTTCTCTGTAGCCCCCTCCAGGTGAGGGACTGCTCACAGCCCCCAAGAACCCCCGAGATAACAGGTAAGTACAGTCAGGTTTTATAGATACATTTCAGTGCATTACATTACATTGCATTTATTTGGCAGATGCTTTTATCCAAAGCAACTTAAAATTTGAGGAAACACTCAAGTTTCGGAACAGTGGGAGAAGCAGAGGAGAGTTCTAAGTGCTAGATATTTAAGTAGGGAGTAGTGCAAGAAGATGTGAGCCTTTTCAGATAGAAGAGCAGGTGTGATTTAGGGTGGACAGATTATCAGGATAGGAGGTGCTCTCTGAACAGATGAGTCTTCAGGAGGTTTTTGAAGCTAGAGAGGGATTCTGCTGCTCTGGTCACCTTTGGCAGCTCATTCCACCAGCGGAGAACCAGGAATGAGACCAGTCTGGACTGGGTTTGCCTTGTGTGTAGGGATGGCAGAGCCAGACGATGTTCCTTGGAGGAGAACGAGTAGAAACGTAAGCCTGAATGAAAGGATTAAGGCTGGGTGCAGACCCAGACCTCACTCTGTAGGTAAGAGTTAGTGACTTGAATTTCATTCGGGCAGCTGTGGGAAGCCAATGTAAGTCAATTAGCAGTGGGGTGACATATGACTTTTTGGGTTGGTTGAGGACCAGCCGAGCTGCTGCGTTCTGAACCAGCTGTGAGGGTCTTATCGTACAAGGTGGGAGACCCACTAGGAGGGCACTGCAGTTATCGAGGCGAGAAATTTCTTGTACCAGGAGTTGGTTGGCATAGGGAATTAAGTAAAGTAAAGTGGCCCTTAAAGTCACATGTTAACACAACACAGCTCACAGTGTGAAATTCTTTTTCTGCATTTAACCCATTCACCGAACGAAGCAGTGGGCTGCCAGCAATGAAGCACCTGGGGAGCAGTGTGCTTACTCAAGGCTCCCTCAGTGGTGCCACTGGCAGTCCTGGGTTTCGAACCCACAACCTTTCGATCACAGGTCAAACTCCCTAACTACCAGGCCACCAGCCGCACTAGCTGGATTCTAGCAACATGGATTCGAACCAGCACTCTTCTAATTTCTCTTCAGTCAGTGCCTGGCATCTTACCGCTGAACCACCATGGTGATGGCATGGCACCAGCTTATCATCACACACACAGATGAACCTGTCTAAGAACCAGACCTCAGGGATGGTGTTATGGGTTTACATGAAGTGTCATCTAGCCACATTTGGGCTCCTATAGATAGGGAAAAAAGAGCCACAGCAGCTATCTAACCTCAAACACCATGCTTATGAATGATTAATGAGCAGTCCATGCTACAAGATCCTTGGTGCACCCCGCTAGCTGCTAAAGAAGTGCACTACTCTGCGGTTCCTGTCTCGTTTTTTTCACTGCCTTCGTGCTGTGGCCTACACCAGAGCGGAATGAGCTGAGAATGAATCTCCTCAGCGGCCTCATGTTAATACAGCCCCCGTGGCACGGTGTTGCAACACTGCTCTTACCACACCTGATTCTCTACATCAGCTAATTATCAGGCTCTTCATGAGCTCGACGAGATGTATTAACTTGAACAAAAAGGGCCTGTGCTTGAATGGGAGTGAAAACCATTGCGCAAGTGCATTTATTGCCGACTTCATTAAACACACATCTTGTAGGTCATCGTGTGGACGTCAGGGCTGTGTGTGTATGTGTTTGTGTGGTGCTGATGGAAGGTGAGAAATGAGGCGTGTTGTTGAGAAACTCATGACTGTAAATTATGCAGCAGTCATGACTCATGACTGCATAACTTACAATTGTGTCAGTGCCTATATGAGGGGCTGAGTAAGGATTTTAGGGGGCCTGGACCCCACAGGACCCAGTGCACCTTCAACCGCAGTGTGATTGCAACCCTGACTCTGACTGCATCCCTGACCCCACTGCTTGTCCAACTTAGCAACAGTTGCCATGGGAACAAAAACTTATTAACTGGGATATATATATATATCTCCTGTGCCTGCCGCCCTGCTCCTGTGTCCTGGGTTGAATTGAAAATTGCCGTAAAATTTTTATATTTCATATTTTATGTATATATGTATATAGTATTGTGAAATGTTGACATTTGGCATCAAAAATACAAGTTTCACTTTGAAGGTGATGACCTGTTACTCAGCTCTAAATATCCATCTCACTTTTGCACTGCATAACAACTGCATTACTGATGCGTCTCCTTCTCTATGATGAGAGCCATTATAGATTATTTAACCCATAGCTTTTGTGGTTAGGTGGGCTCTAAAACACATCCACACATGCTCATGTGTTTGGTATTACTGCTACATCCTTTGAGTGAATGAATGAATTTGTTTGATGAATTAAATACATATAACAGTGCACTGCAGCTGGCACACACATTACAAGGATAAAAATATAGTAAAACCCTAGGGCTCTATCATGGTCTTAATATTATAAAAGAAGAAGCCCTACATATGTGACACAATAAGCAGACACAGAGTGGGCAGAGTGGATTTTCTGTTTAAAGCTTCCTATAAAGAAGATAAAAAATATTAAACTAATAACATGCTAGTATTTTTTTTAGATCCACTTTAAATGATTAGGGCACTGGACACTGAGAAAATGATTGCTTTTAAGCAGATTGCTGGACTCAGAAATAACACATTCTGCTGATAGGCTTTTAACTAGGACTGAAAAGTGTCACACATCACTCCTGTGCCTGCTGCCCTGTTCCTTTGTCCTTTAAATTTTTAATTGTCACTCACAAGGCTTTCCACGGTTTGATGCCCAGTTACTGTGTCTTTTTCAGCATCACAGACCTTTCAGACTGACCGGTAACAGGGATTGTACCTCTCTAAAGTCCTCAAAGTAGGGCTAATTAAGGGTTGCCTTAAAATCACTCACTTTATAAACCTTTTAATGTGCTTAACCCGCACTCTGGCTCTGTTTCATTGTGTTATTGTGTTATTGTCATGATGGCTTTGGATGCATATTGTTATCAGCATAAAATTGCTTTAAAATAATTATTGGCAATATTTGATGATGTATTTATTGTGCTCCAGAAGAGGAGAACATTTAGGTGATGCTGGCCTGCTTTTGGACCACAGTTCAATTTTGTGCTCAGGGTTTTTAAAAATGAATATCATCCACCGTCTAGATGGTATTAAGATGTTTAGTAGGATATACGTTAATGACAGGTTAAGTATCACTCCTGAACTTGCAGGTAGCTTCTTTATAACATCAGGAAACTTCATCCATACCTTACCCCTTGATGCCCCTCAGGTACAAAGCCTGTCTCTTGTCATTTCAAGACTGGACTGTTACTCGCTCTTGGCTGACCTTCCTCTGAAGACCACCAGGCCTCTACAGATGATCTAGAATGTCTGACCTTCAATACACCGAACTTCTCACTCACCATTTCACTTCCAAACCCTTCCCTGGCTTCCATTCACCTACAAAGCCAAAAATGGTCCGACTCTGTCTTACCTATCAGCTCTGACCATGGGTCACAGCTCAGCCTCTTTGAGCATCAAGCAGAGTCTGACTTAGTCCCGCTCTTTTCAAAAGTTAACCTGCATCAAGACTTTTCGCAGCTTTGGCACCAAATGGTGGGACGGACTTCCCCTGACTGTCAGAACTGCTGAGACCCTCGCTGTCTTCAAACGAAGACTGAAAACCTTCCTCCTCACTGAGCACTTAGGAGAACATCTACATGTTCATGTCATAAACTTAACTAACTTCACAAATAACTTCTGTGTGTGTGATTTGAGGGTTATGGTGGACCATCTCTGGTAGAATCGTAGTCTACTAGCAGCTCTTAATTTTAAGTTTAGGTTTACTAGTGTGAAGGGCGTGTTTTCTTATGGACTACAAAGCACTCGTATAAGAGCGTCTCCCAAATGCTGTACATGTAAATGTTAATCTGCAGTGGACCATCAGAATAAATGCTATTGTGTTGTTCACTAATGATGTAAAGCACTCAATGCTTTGAGCTCAGTGTTGTACCTGTGCCATTGTCTCTCCAGCTCCAGTGCATTAGAGACATGGTGCATCAACAGATGGGCTAGAGTCTCTTACTTTACACCAACAGGGTGGCGGTATTAGGGAGGGGTTTCCAGTAAACTGGCCATGGAGGTGGAATGGCTGAAGGGAGAGCTGAATATACTCAGTCAGGAGATGAAATTCATTATCATGAAAAAGGTTTCTCAATATCATTCTCTTTGTTAACTCCAGGTCTATGCACTTCATGCATGGTGTCGTCAGAATCAGAAAACCTTATTGATCCCGGAGGAAGATGCTTATGTTTCGACTGCATAGACACACAGAGACACAGATACAAGAATAATATAAAATATGAAGTCTAAATAAATCCAATAAAAACTCTGCAGGAAGACTCAATATGAAATACACTACAATATTTACACAAATACTGAGGTATAAATACTATAGATAAGTAACTTACAGTTAAGTGAATTACAAGTAACACAAATGGTGGTTGGGAGTCTGTTATTGCTCGTGATAGAGGTCAGTAGTCCATCAGTAATATTGACATAAGCAGTGATATATAACATAGTAAGACTATTGCACATAATTATAAGGATAATAAGATATTGCACCTATTAAAATCCTATGTGTCCTACATGCTATATGTCCAAAAGTATTCGGCCAGCCCTTCTAATTGGTGGATGCAGTTTCTTTGAGGTGCACCTATTGCTTAAGCAGATGTTCAGCAGACACACAGCTTGGATAATCTCCATAGAAACATAACCTAAAAAATGGAATTAGTCTTACATGAGCCTAAGGTCACCATGCCCAAGGCCAAACATCAACTACAGCAGTGGTCCCCAACCTTTTTTGCGCCACGGACCGGTTTCATGTAAAACAATATTTTCACGGACCGGTTTCATGTAAAACAATATTTTCACGGACCGGTATAGATACAACTAAAAACAAAGTGTGTAAAAATATGAAGAAGCTCCCTGTTACGTGACAGCGTTACAGGGGCATGGACGTTGGTTTCCGCCGTCTGTCTGTTCTCTCTCTGTTTTTTTTTTTCTCTCTCTCCTCTCCCTTTCGCTCATCTCAGGCACACCCCTTGCGGATGATTGGTCGATCGCCAGGACCGTTTACCAGTGGCGGATCAACACCGAAAGCCCGCCTTTCGGACGTTTGTTTTTTACTCATTTTTGCTAGCTTGTAGGCTAAATTTTTGATGTACCGTATCACATGACCGAGACAAGTGTTGTTTTCAAAATAAAAGATCTTTCAGACTCTGATAAGCAATAAAATGTTTTTTATTCTGTCTTTCTGTGCTGCCTGGTACCAAATGACTCACGGACCGATACCGGTCTGCGGCCCGGTGGTTGGGGACCTCTGAACTAGAGTATTAGTATTGGGCTGAGGAATTCACTTGGGAGCTCATTCATCTTTGGGGTGAGTTGGAGTAGGGTTTGTGATCTGGAACTATTTACCCAATATCAGAACCTGACCTCACTAATGATCTTGTGGCCGCAATCAAATCTTCACTGCAATGTTCCGACACCTAGCCTTTCCAGAAGAGCAGAGGCTCTTGCTGCAGCAAAGAATCAGAATCAGAATCAGAAAATTATTATTTCCAGAGGAAACTGAAACTGCACAGACACACAGAGATGAACGATTTAAAATATAATATAAAGCCAAAATAAACTAAATACAGTATGTGATATTCCATTATATTCATATTCCAAAGGTTGGGCGTGTTCCATATTGATATTCTCGGTTTCATAAGAAATACTGGATGAACAGGTGTAACTTTTGAACATATTGTGTATGGCTAAATCTCATCCTATGGATAAATGACTCTGTCAAACAAACAGTGCACTATTTGGAAACTGATGGAATTAATTCATGATTTATTAACTGTAGTATATAGATAGTAAGTTTAGGTAGTCATGTGAGATTCAGTTAGTACTTAAATTGTTTTCCAGTCAGACAGTATTTTCTGTGGATAATCATTAATTTAAGATTATCTTCATAATCAGAATCAAAATCATTTTATGTAAACTTTAAGTAAACTTGTACAAGGAATTGATCTGTTTTTTGGTGACAGATGGTTTTGTAACTCTAGCTATTAAAGACATTCAAATGACAAAAGCATTCCCCCCCCTTCCGCTCCACTTCCTAAGAGTGGTCCCTGGCCCGGCAGAGTGTAAACACACCGTTACGAATGCGGCGAGTGATCGGCGGGGACAGGCGTGCGGTAATTGTAGAGGATGTGCAGAGGTGGGTAATCACATCAGCGTAATTGAGAATTTTCCGCTCATTCGGGTCCAGCAGAGAAATCTTCACTTTAATAGCAGAACACACTGAGTGAGAGCTGCTCCACTTTCCCTCAACACTTGTGATTTGGGCCTTTTCTCGCAACAGCAGGATAACAATAAACACACCTAGTGTCATTGTGAAGTTTGACTGGCCCAGTGTCCCAAGGTTACCAAAATTTCCACTTAACAGTGATAACAACACCCTTCACCGCTGTGTCTATTAGCATTAATCTGTAAAAACTATTCATACTGGATTAAAATCCTTCTACAATTATTATGGTCAGACTGTAAAACCTACATACACTGCAGATTCATAATGCATTAAAAGCATCCCACAATTATTACTGTTAGACTGTAAACGTCACACACATTGGAGATTCATACTGGATTAAAATCACTCCACAATTATGAGTGTTAGACTGGTAAAAGTACATACTGCAGATTCAGACTGGATTAACATCCCTCCACAATTATTACTGTCAGACTATAAATACTATGCACTGCAGATTCATACCGGATGAAAAACAACCCACAATTATTGCAGTCAGACTGTATAAACTACACACACTGCAGATTCATAATGGATTAAAATCAGTCTACAATTTCTACTGTCACACTGTAAAAAAATACACACACTGCAGATTCATACCAGATTAAAATCAACCCACAATTTTAACTATCAGACTGTAAATACTGTGCACTGCAGATTCATACTGGATTAAAATAAACCCACAATTATTACTGTCAGACCATAAACATTACACACACTGCGGAGTCATGCTGGATTCAAATCAACCCACCTTTCATACTTCTTGCTGTATTTTATCTGAAATTCAAACATGCTTAATGGGCGGCACAGTGGTGCAAGTGTTGGCGAAGCACCGTCGCCTTACAGCAAGATGGTCCTAGGTTCGATTCCCACCTGGGGGGTCCGAGGGTCCGAGTTTGGTTGTTCTTCCTGTGTCTGACTCTGAACTGCTTCCTATCACACTGCACACACACATACTAAACTGTTCTGCCATGAACAAAGAAACTTACTGCCATTGTAAATACCCTATATTTATATACTGTACATTTTTTGTAATGCCATTGCTGCTACTTGCTATTTTCCCCAATTACTTATTCCTGTCTAACTAAATCCTTGAATTCCTTTGCATCTCTTGCACATTTTAATGGCTCTACTGCCAGAATACAGTTTGTCATAATACTGTATTCACTCACACTAGTGCTGATACTGCTCCTGCGGACTGCACACTTTGCTGTCTTGTCCTGTAAAGATTGTACTGTTGCTCTTGTTTTTTGCACTCTCTTCTTAGTCCTGTCCTGTACTTTTGTATAGCCTTGTTCTGTTTTTGTTCTTTGTGGGTCTGTTTTTGTTTTTTGTATTGCACCATCGTCCTAGAGGAGCATTTTTCCTTTTCACTGTGTACTGCGTACATGCTTGAAGTGACAAAAAACACCTACTTGACACACAAACTGACGACCTGGCCTCCTCTTTTTACCCTCTGGCCGCTGGGACAGGTGACCCTGGTTAGAATAAGCAGTTTAGATGGTAGATGGATGGAAAGTAATTAACCCACTGATTTAACAAGCTGGAACTTACTACCATCAGCTTATCCTGCTTACCATAAACTGCACAGCCTGTAAAATTAACTCGCTTTTCCTACTGCTGGTAAAAGACATGATTTAAGCAACTCTCAAATATTGAAGTGATCACAGCTGAAGGGACTGAAAAGAGGTTTTGTTTTGCTCTACTATTCATCCATATTTAATTACAGTTACACGTGAGTTCTCTGTGTGTGTTGCTCAGTTCCAGTGTGCCCTTTTGACTTTTTCAGTTTGTTTCAGTGCAAAGAAATCTTGTAAAAATGATACTTTTCTCCCCCCAACAAAACAAGTCAATAACAATTCAACTCATATTTCAAACATCTCCTTTTCTGATGTGGTCTGGATTAATATATTAGAATCTACACTTTAAACACCATTTCTCCACCCATCTCAGTGAGCTGCTAATCAGAATTCTTATCACTAGAGATACCTGGGATACAACAAATAGCATCTGAGCATTTTCTTAAAAAAAAAGTTGAGTTTGAGGGAAGAAGAGCGAGTTCATTGTGGGAAAGGTCAGCCATGGCAATATGCGATAGGGATGCCTGCCTCTTACCGTAAACACTATTAACTCTGGCATTAAGTGATAATCGTATGAGGCGGAAGCTTCTCCTGGCTGTTCTTCTCCTCCATCATCGCTCCATCCACCTCTCAGCATCCACCCTGATGCGTTTCCAATTCATTATGCGCTCTAACTCTTAAGAGCATCCCACTTTAAAATAGTCTAATCTGAAGTGCAGCACTGATGAATTAAAGATGTGCTGCTGCTTAAATCTGGGCAAGAAAGCTGGGTGCAGGTACGAGATCATACACACACACACACACACACACACACACACACACACACACACACACAATTTTACCTTGTCAGCATGTGGGAAATGCAAAAGTTCCGAAGATCCAGTCACACTGTGTGTTTTGGTGAAAATAAATAAATAAATAAATAAATATTACAAAAAAAATAAAATAAAATAATAAATATATATATATATATACACACACATACAGACACCAGACACACACACATATATACATACACACTGCATATGTCCAATGTGTTATATACGTAAGTAATAATAAACAATAATTTTTAAACCTCATCCAACTCTTTATTATATTATATTGCTTACTCAGTATTAAACATTTTTTTTATCACTCTACAAAGTGAGAAGTCTTCTGGTGGCCCTGTCTTTTAATCCTGTTTCTTTCTGTTTTCACTTCAAAAATATATTTTTGTCCTGCAGAATGTATGAAAACACACATGTAAACACACATACACGTGGACACACAAACACACACACACACACACACACACACACACACACACACACACACATATGTTTGGTAACTCGGCTACATCAGTTTTTTATTGCATCTGATTGAGACTGCCATAAGATTTATCACACCTTGTACAGCTTTAATGATATTAACTCATCGTGCTCTTTCATTACAGAGCCGAGGTGCAGTTCAGCTCCAATTAGAGTCTCCCGCCGCTCCCCTGCCACTTCATTTCTGATTAATCAACTCAAGCAGGCCCTCAGAGACCTCGACAGCAGAAGTGGGTTATCATAAAAAACACTGTCCATCAAAAGTTTGGGGAGACGTAAAATGCTTTTAATATAAATGATCAATTCTTCTCTGTAGGTTTTCAATAGTTTAACAAGCAAAATATACCCAGAGGAGTCCCCAAACTTTTGACAGGCAGTGTAGGTGTTCAGCTTTGCTCGTTCTGTGCTGTTTGAGTAGAGGAGGTTTTTTATTTAGCCTCATCGCTCTCTGACTGCCTTCGGCTACAAGAAGCAGAGCTGTAAAAATATCCTCTTAAGGATTTCTATTTTTGACTAAAAGTTCGTTTACCTTAAGAGTAGCAGCTGACATGAAAGACTACAGACAGACTGCAGGCATCTCTTCAGCTGTATGAACTTTTTACTCCCAGTCCTGGAGTTTGGAGCACATAGGGCCTCCAAGGCAACAGGAGCTTTTAGCAGCACCACAGCATAACAAGCCAGGCGAAGGCTAAACTCAGGCCACGTCCCAAAGCTCGGAGAGTTCCACTGAAATCAGTAAACAGAACAGAACAATGGGAGAGTCTAACCACTGGCACAGACTTCGAGCGAAAACGAAAGCAAATTCAATAAAGAGTTTGCTGCTTTAGCTTCTTCAGAGATGGATGGATGGACGGACAGAAGGATAAAATAAAGTGGCCCCTTATAGTTACACATGAACAGACCACAGCACACAGTGTGGGATTGTTGTCTGCATTTAACTCATTCACTAAGTGAAGCAGTGGGCAACCAGCAGTGTGTGGGGACAGTACTTTGCTCAAGGGAACCTGAGTGGTGTCACTGGCAGTCCTGGGATTCAAACCCAAACCCTTCTGATTGCAGGGGCAATTCTCTAACCACTAGGTCACGACAGATAGATAGATAGATAGATAGATAGATAGATAGATAGACAAAAGTATTGGGACACCCCTATTTTTCAGGGTTTGGGCTAGGCCCCTTACTTCCAGTGAAGGGCGATCTTAATGCTTCAGCATACCAAGAGATTTTGGACAACGCCATGCTTCCAACTTTGTGGACACAGTTTGGGGAAGAAGCTTTTCTGTTCCAGCATGACTGTGCCCCAGTGCACAAAGCAAGCTCCATAAAGACATGGCTGGAGGAGTCTAGTGTGGAAGAACTTGACTGGCCCACACAGAGCCCTGACCTCAACCCCATCCAACACCTTTGGGATGAACTGGAACGGAGATCTATAAAGTAACAGGAGACTTAAAATATTTTAGCTGTTATAAAATAGAACTCCAAAACACTCTTTCTTTACAAGTTCATTCTCTCATCATCCTGTAGGATCCCGTCACTGTGAAGAGCTTAACACAAATATGAATTCTTTATTTAGATCCATAATTTATAATATATTACAAAAGGTTCCACATTTTGTCTGATGCATTAGTCATCTAGTCGTGCATAAACATGTGGCAGCAGCACGACACTGCAGAAAATCAAACAGATAAACACGTTTCGTTTCGAATGTGGAAAGCTCCAATTACTGAGGATTTGAAAATATTATTAATGTGAAAAGCACACAATTTCCCTTTCCTGAGAAAAAAACAGCAGCCTGAATTTACTCAGGGCTCACATTCATCCCTTTAATCTTTTATTATAATGTGCTGACCACAGAGGGGACGGCTCACTGCTCCACTGCCAGCTGCTGCAATAAATAAGCCCAAAACTTCCAACATGTTTAATTAAAAGAGCTACCTGTTCTGCGTTAAAGCCATCCTAACTCTCTCTAACACATCTTAATGGATGGCTGCGGTCTCAGCAGAGTTATGTGTCGTGTAGCTTATGCTTCTCTCGTAATAAATCCTGTTAAAAGCCTAAAGCCTGTTCAGTTTGCTCCCCCATTTGCACCGATGTGCTGGGTTTCTTCCTCGGCCTGGACAGAGATATGGTGAAGCAGCAGATGGACTGGAGAAGGTGTCCTGGTGCAGGTTCTATAAACGACTCTACACAGGCGTAAATGAAACACGTCCACAGATTGAAACGTGGCACAACAAAACACGAGGTGGTCTAAAGTCTACCACAGAAAGAAATGACTGCTGCAGACTGCTGAGCACCTTCTGTGTGTTTTTATGGGGCCTGTATAGTGGAAAATCTGATTTTTGTCTTTTTCTAAGTAAAAGACTTTAGGATAGGACATAAACACTGTTTAATAACGTACTGTTGATTGCCCAGTCCTCACAATCCACATATGGAAATCAGGAAGTTTACTGATTTTGTGTATATATATATATATATACACATGTATGTATGTGTGTGTGTGCATGTTTGTGATGTGTGTGTCTATTTAGCCTAGGGCAGCTTAGTTCCACCCAAGAACCCAAGTTATAAGCTAAATGGAGTGCTTCAGCAGGGACTAATTTACATACAGTACCCTGCAAAAGTCTTGAGCCACCCCTCATTTCTTTATATTTTGCTTTAAACCTTGATGGTGCAAAAATACTGTTTTCTGCCTGTCAAACTGTCTTATCTTTGGTATGCTGAGTAGATTAAATGAAAGAAATGGGAACAAATGTATTAAAGTGACAGGCTGCAAAGTGCCTAAAGATACAAGGAGCCTAGATAAAGGAGTTCCAACCACTCAGCGTTCAGCACCACC